>VZSZ01011817.1:194872-208977 GCA_013398815.1 Ibidorhyncha struthersii | reverse complement strand
GGGGGGGGGGGAAGAAAACCAGATGTCCACATGTCATGCTTACCCAGGCCTCGCCAGCTCGCAGGCTTGCACTGCTGTGGCAGTTCAGATCTGCACTTACTGGGCACGCAAACTGCTCCAATGATGCAAAGGATCTAGTGAACTTATCCTGGGGAACCACACATCCCCCTGTACTGCTCGAGCTCTGTTACAAGCAGAGCTGGCCGGACCTCTCTCCTCTTGTGCTCTCATTTACCAGCAGCTTTTCCCTCAGAGACTGTCCCACAAACAGTATTCTGACGCAGTTTTAGTCTTGCCATACACCATCCAGGACGGCTTTCCCTGCTCTGAGGACCCCCACTTCAGGGGAGCTTCTCCAGCTATTTCTTCTGTTACAAACCTCAGGAGGTAAAACTCAGCATTAACCTAACTAATTACTTCAAAAGGTGGTTGCAGAGGGTTTCATTCCACTTGTTCTTTTATCTCTCCTTTGTCTTTTAGATATATTCCCATGCCCCCTGCTCTTTCCATTGTGAGATTCTGGGTGTTTAATATGCATCTCCTGAATGCCAAAAGCAATAAAAAGAGTGTAAAAGAAGAGAGGCACAGGACAGCCCTCCTCAGACAGGGATTTTACACACATTAGCAAGTTGGTCTTTAAAGTGATGTGGAGTAGTGCTTTAGCTAATGAGGTTTTGGCCTCGTTTTCTTTGGCCTGTGCCATTGTGTGTCTACATATAGAGGATATGTGTACAGCCATATATTTGTATACATACACACGCACGTACACATACATGTAGGCTCTGTGCTCTGTCACTGCAGCACTGTGAGACCAGCTGGCATGCAAGACCAGCAGCCAAGGCCACCCGTCCCCTGACATTGCTGGAGTGATGCAGGATCTCTCCAACGAGCGGCCAGGGCAGAGGGAGGCACTGGCTCACACAACCACTCTGCCTGTGGTACAGCAAGGAACAGGCACAGGGTTCCAGCCCAGGACATTCAGGCAGCAGTGCCAGCCAGCCCTGGGGCTTGGCTTACTCTGTAGATGACACCCAAGTGTTGCTGGCATAAGCCTGGGCAGCTGAGATTTCCCTGCCTGACTCAAGCAGTCCCCACCGGACCAGGTATTATCATGAAGGACCACAGAAGGATGTAGCAGGAGGGTGCTGGCAATGGAGGAAGTGGTGCAGCACAGAGGCAGCTCTGGGAAGGTGCTGGGCACTGGAAGGATTGAGAAGATGGCTGCCTAGATCAAGGCAAAGGGCAGGATGGAGGGCAGCAGCCCAGGAGAAGCGAGGAGGCAATGAGGAGCAAGGAGGCTGACTATGAGCAAGCTTGAAGCCACTAGTGCTGCTGCTTCACACTGCACTGGTAAGAGACGAGCTCTCCAAGATAAAACTTTTGGAAGTCACATAAATGAAATTCAGCTTTAACCTGCTCCTGCTGTAATTCCTGCTTGTTTAAAGTAGCTATTTAAACACTCTTCCCAAAGCAAGAAAAGCTGTGTTGGGAGAGGGCACGGAAAACAGACTGAAGCAGCTGCTCTTCCTCCAGCAAAGCTCCGAGCAGTGGAGCAGGATGCCAAGTACTCGTCTTGGCAAAGGAACACACAGGAGGCTTTGGAGGGAAAAGTTGGAGGCTCTTGAGCTAACAAAGAAAACCTCTTTTGGATGCTCTGCATGCAAACATCTTTCTGCTTGATAGTCTATCTATGTTTTGGTTTTGTATAGCAGAGCCCTGAGTTACGAAGCTGTGGAAATGAGAAATCCAGCAACCAGATCCTCTACAGCTTTTATCATCTTCTTTTTGTGCCTTCCTAACCAGAGGCTCAATTTAATTACAAAAGCTGTGCTAAGCACAGCTGCCAAAAACACAGTCAAAAGCCCAAAACTATTTTCCTGGTGGCAGGTGAAGCAACTATCTCCCTTTGCAGTGTCATCAAGCATCTATCAAACTAGCCCCTCTTCTGTCATTCCTTCCCTTTGTTGCTCCAGCTGCTGCTCCCTCTTACTCGGTTTGCAGGCAATCAACACTTGGGTTTTTTTCTAAAGCACAAAGCAATGCCTGCACTCCAGTGAGATTTGGCCATTTCTCCCACTTGCGGAGCCCCTGTTTTCCCAACTTGTCCCTGAAGCAAGGAGACTCCAGCAGAACAAATGCATCATCTCCCTTGACGATGCTCTCTTGCATGAGCTTCTGTGGCATGGGTAAAGTAGCCATGGGGTCCACTTCCTTTATGTTCTTCCTACCGTGTTTATAGATCTTCATAAACTAGAAAAGATTAACTGTTTCTCTGCCCATTTCCCAACATCTGCCTGGGTCAGCAGGCCTCGTAAGCGTTGAAGGCCAGGGCAGGCTGCAGAGCTGCTAAGCCATACCTCCTTTGGTTCTCAGCTGCGTGTGCAGAGTGCATAGCACGGCTCAAAAGAAGGCTGAAAAGCACTGGGCACAGCATCAAGTAAATCTGTCTTAGCTTTCACACGTGGCAGCTGCACTGGCCATAGGGGCAGCCCCAGGAGCCATAGCGTGGCACGGGTACATGCTGGTCCCGTGTCCCCAACCAGGGCAACAGCAGTGGTTAAGATGGCATTAGTATACTCCCACCCCAGGAAAGAAAGATATATAGCCGCTATTTTCCCCAGCAGTAACAGCTGTATTTTGGTTGGTTTATGGCAGGATACCAGCTCCCCGATACAGGAAGCAATCCATATGATAATTTGCACCTCAAAAGTATTTTCCTTTGCATTAGTAGAATACTGGCTGGAAACTGTGATCTCAAATAGCTAAACCACTGGGGTAATGTCAGCCTTACGCTCTCTCAAATGAAAACACAAACTACATTATTCAGCAAGCAGCACCCCAGCAGAGTGCATTTTCATGAGCACAACCGGCCATCCCTGTTCTCATGTTTATTGGTTCTTTGAGTGTCAAAAATCAAAGACCAGGAAATCTATCTGTGGGCATTTCTAGGTGTGCTCTGTGGTATACACACTCAGCTGGGTAGTCTAATTCGATCTGAGGACTAACACAAGAGCTGCCATGATATACCCACAGCTGTATTTTTCCATATGCCTAAATTCCAGAATTTATTTCCTTAAAAAAAAATTTCCCACTGTGTCTCCTGACTGAATCCCTGCTGTACTCCCAGGGACAGCAACGCTTCCAGTAACTCTAAGAGAACAGGGCTGGCACCACATTAGGATAATTACAAAGAGACAAAGTTCTGCGGTTAACCTCCAGCCCTAACTCACCAGCAGCATTCCTGCAGCGGATCTGCAGACAAACCCCTTTGGGCAATGTTCAGATCAGGGTAACGGTTCCAGCTTTTGACAAATGCCTACAACCACATTTCACAAAAGCCAAAGTGAAATGATGGATGTGAATTCAAGGACTTGCAATGTTTCACCACAGGGATGTAAGTGAGTCTATGGTCACTCATTGAGAATCTCCTATTATCCCTTATATACAGAAGGTGCCTCCCTGCCCGAAATCCCCACTTCACTCTACTGCTAGGTAAGGGACTAACCTGGGACAAGCCTTCAATCTTCCCATGACTTAATATCTCCACCAATAACACGGTGGTGGAGATCAGGGTCTTCCATCCATGCTCAGGACCCAAATATAAAAGTGACCTGATTTCCAGAAGTCCTGAGCATCACAAATTCCCATTGAAATCAAGGATAACAACAAGATTCAGCACCTCAGAAAACGAGGACATGTACACTCTGAGGTGGCTAGGCACAGACTTAGAAGTGCGTTTGAAAAATCTGGCCTGCTAATTTTACTTTCCAACAAACTGCTTCTTATTTATAGCTCAGACTGTATCAAGTATAGCACGTAGTATCTACCCAGGAACTGGGGTGAAAGGCAAGAATGAGGACAAAAATGCAAGAGGTGTTTAAAAGGCGTTAAAGGAGAGAGGGGGAGGGAAAGCAGTGACTTTCTTCAAGCAAAAATACACTCGATATTTGAGAAGAGGCACAGCCTGACACACAGGGCAGGAAATGGACCAATGGTCAGGGGATGCTGATGGAGCTCAGAGCCTCAGATCACCTGATAACATGAGCAACCTTCCAGAAGGTGAGGTGGAAATTGGAGATCTGCAGTCCTCCCTTGCCCACCCATAATCAGATGCCAAAAAACCTATGAAGTCTAGCAGAACTAACTTATTAGGACTTAAAAAGGAAGGAAAGTGAAATACAGATAAGTAGATATCTTCATAATACCCAAAGTCTCACATCTTGAGCAGTTAGTGTGGAGGGAGCCATTGGGAAGTGCTTTAACTGTTACACTACAATGCACATATGTATACTGCTTCTCTGCCCCAGCATGATTTTGAAGGAAAGTGTTGTGCTGTGTGTAAAGCACACTGCTATGAGATGAGCAGGTGTGTCCTTGCCCACTCTGAAGATGTTGGCTGGTCCTAATGAAAGACCGCAGAGTACCGTGCAGTGCTGATAGCCCTGGAGTCACCAGCAGCTGATCTGAAACCTCTAGGAAGTTCTGCTGGTGAAACTGGTGCTTACAGAACTAGGCAAGGGTTTGGAGGAATCCCTGCCTAGGTGTCACATCCTGAATTCCCCCAAAGTCTCATTTCCAGGTCAAGACCTAAGCAACATACCTCACACAGCTCATAACGTAGATTACACAGATGAATAGGGAGACAGACTTTGGACTCCTGTGTCCAAGACTAGCATTTGCACTCAGAGACATCCTTTACTTTTTAAGACAAAGGTAGGTAAAATACTTCACACAAGAAATTTAAAAAGCATTGACTGTTTATCACATGGAATCACAACCAGGTGTAATTTAAAATAAACAGGTATCAATAAGCAATGGAGTTTAACGTTTGGATAGCAACTGTAATTCCCCATATCTCACCCACATATCCACAATGGCACAAGATTCAGAAACAATCGTCTCATTTTTTTATCTGTTTTCCCCAGGGAAAAAGTCTTCCTTTCCAAGTCTCTCTCCAGATCATTTAGGGTTAACCAGTAGTTAAGTAATCCCAAAAGTACAAGCACAACAGATGCCTGGGCTGTCTTTCCAGAGGCTGCTGTGCTCTGAGATTTCTTCTCCTGACCATTCACATGTGCCTTTATGCCTGGGTGAACCCTGCTGTCTCTCAGGAGAGTCCATAGCTCCCTCTTGTGTCACTAAAGCATTGCTAGTACTTGCACCTATGAACCCTCTGGCCATCCTCTGCATCCAGACACCTCACCTGCGAGCATAAACTCAGCCCGCTTTCACCATAAATTCACTGGAAAACTGCAGCATCTCCGGCTCAAGCGGCAGTCTCTTAATTTTTCATGCCTCCTGCTTGCATACGACACTTTCCAGGCTGCAAGGTCATAGATCAGTATCTCAAGACAGAGCCAGGCGAGCAGATGAAGTCAGCTTCCCACAGTGTGCTCTGGGGCAGACACTGTATCGGGATATATTTGCAGGAAGGCAAGAAAAGTCTGCAGTGACATACTGCTGTAATTCTGCACCTGATGAAGTGGCTCCATCTGAGGTTTCAAAGTACATTTGAAGCTGATCTGGGAGAACACCATTTCTTACATTTTATGAGCCTAAATTATTCATTATTCCAACTAAAAGAACAATTTAAAAAAATATTTAAGAGTTAGGAACAAATTCAGAAAGAAAGAAATCTAATACAGAAAGATGCCCCAAAACGCCCTTATTTGAAGGGAAATGTGTGAGCATCCTGCTCTTTGCAGTAGAAAGCTGTCAGATTGCCTGACCACAGCTACATTACCACAGTATATTTTCACTGGCATTCTCCCGATGCGAGGCGTCTCACACACTGTCCCTTTCTAATACTCCTCTTCATGAAGGACCAGTTGAATCAGAGCCAAGATGCATTTGTATCCATTTTTGCCCATTTCCTCTCAGATTGTATCACCATTTAAGTGTTACCATTATGTATTAAATGGAATTAGCTTGTTGTTGAAAGGCAACGACAGAAGGAAGAGATATTTATACACTGTGCTGTTCTCTGCTAAGCAGCTTGACTCTGATGGATGTTACTAGATATTAGTCACCATCAAATGAACCTAACTGAATCACATGGCCACGCAGGTAATGAACCCTGCAGGAGGAACTACTTTCCAAGGTGACCCCATCACAAAACAAGGAGGGATCGCCATGCCAAATACATTTGAAAGGATCAGTAGCTGGCAAGCCAACAGTGGGTTTCTGCCTTTGCTCTCTGCTGCATCAGGAGCCGGTCACTGCTAGGACGCCGTGCCCTCAAAGCCACTGAAGGAAGACATGGAGGGTGCTGGACAGGAACAGCCATGTTGCTGCTCCCATCAACCTTGCAAATGGTTGTCCTCCCCACAGCAGGTGCTCCATGGCATGTCACAAAGGCAACGAGTGTAAGTATGAATAGCCTCACTGAAGTATCACCAGATCAAACTGGGATGCCAGGTTTGCGGCAGGGACATCATGCCTCCATGTGGATCAGTGCTCTGGGGGAAAGACTCCGGTGGGTCCTCACAACGCTGCCAACAGAGCACGTCTGAGACAACAGGGCAGGGCCTGCCATAGGAGCATGGGTGTAGGCAACTTCATTCACTCATCTCCCTTCGAGCTTTTTCCCCTCGTTGCCTTCAGCCTGGCTGTGGTCTCCTTTCTGTGTCTGCTTTACTGCTTGTCTCCTACCATCTGTTCCTCCCCACTGCCTTCAACCCACGAGACATCTCCCAACCTCTTTTGGCCTCACAGAATAACCCAGGTGCTGGCTGGCCCAGACTACACCCTCATTCAGCTACGAGTCCTGAATGGCAACCTACCAGTTGGCCCCAGACACCTCAGGCCAACTAGGAAGAGAAGCTACCAAACCAAACCCCGCTCAGACCTCCTCCAAGGCAGACCCAACCCGGGCTCAGCACCCTAGCAGCTACCGGGGAGTCAGTGGACATACACACAGAGCACAGGGACCTACCCCATCTAAGCACCACTGCTAAGATGGGGAACTCCTGAAAGGTGATTTGAGCCCATGGGAAACATAACTCTTGGGTGCATCTCCTGCCTTCACACAGGCAAGTCTCTCCTTCACTGTTCGCCCTGTGTAGAGATGAGCCGGTCTCTAGCTGAAAAAAATGAGTTCTCTAGTGAGGGAAGCCTTTCAACTGATATTCACAGAATCATCTAGGTTGGAAAGGACCTTTAAAATCATCGAGTCCAACCATTAAACTAGCACTGCCAAGTCCTCCACTAAACCATGTCCCTAAGCACCACATCTACGTGTCTTTTAAATACCTCCAGGGATGGCGATTCCACCACTTCCCTGGACAGCCTGTTCCAATGCCTGATAACCCTTTTGGTGAAAAAAATTTTCCTCATATCCATCCTAAACCTCCCCTGGTGCAACCTGAGGCTGTTTCCCCTTGTCCTATCACCTGTTATTTGGGAGAAGAGACCAACACCCCCCTCGCTACAACCTCCTTTCAGGTAGTTGTAGAGAGCAATAAGGTCTCCCCTCAGCCTCCTTTCCTCCAGGCTAAACAACCCCCGTTCCCTCAGCCGCTCCTCTTGAGACTTGTGCTCTAGACCCCTCACCGGCTCTATTGCCTTTCTCAGAAAACGCTCCAGCACCTCAATGTCCCTCCCCTGTGAGGACCCCAAAACTGAAGGCAGTACTCGAGGTGCAGCCTCACCAGTGCCACGTAGAGCAGGACAATCGCTTCCCTAGTCCTGCCGGCCACACTATTCCTGATACAGGCCAGGATGCTGTTGACTGCCTGGGCTACCTGGGCACACTGGTGGCTCGTATTCCACCAGCTGTCGACCAATACCCCCAGGTCCTTTTCCGCCAGGCAGCTTTCCAGCCGCTCTTCCTCAACCTGTAGAGTTGCATGGGGTTGTGACCCAAGTGCAGGACACGGCACTTGGCCTTGTTGAACCTCACACCACTGGCCTTGGCCCATCGGTCCAGCCTGTCCAGATCCCTCTGTAGAGCCTTCCTACACTCAGGCAGATCAACACTGCCACCTGACTTGGGCGTGGACTGCAAAGACATATTAGGTGACTTTATTTTGTTCCATCCTCTAGAAGCTCTTCTCAAACAGGGATTATTCTTGCCAACTCTTCATTACCATAAGTTGTTTGTTATAGTTCTGGAGCATTTGGAAATTTCATCCTATTTCCAGGTGTTTATCACCTTCCAAAACTGCTCCCTTTCAAGCCAGTATTTCTCACACCGGCATTCAGCCTGGAGGTGAACTGCTTTAGAGAGTCTAAACAATCTGCTCAGTATTTTCTTTATGATAATCAACATACATAGCAGTACAATTTTCTGATGACATTTAACCCAAAACTGGGCTCTTTGTTTTGCTTTAGAAGGAAATCTATCACAGGAGACAGATAATGTTTTTCAGTGAAAGCAAAATCAAGACCTTGAATTGTACATCAAGAGATGAAGATGTAAAGCTGCGGCACCAACTCCAGCTCTCTCCCTTCACATGTGTATGTATTTCATCCCTATGCAGTAGCACAACAGAAGCAAATTGATGCACGCTTAGAAAAATACTACAGAACGGGAAAACACAGTTACTCCTCCAGGAAAACTAGATGAGCTTTTATACGAAATTTTACCTTTAAAGCGCACTTTCCTTGGAACTTTCTGGGTACATATGCAGCATTTTGGGTCACTGACTTCAAAATGAACAGTCATGAAAGGAGATGAGTGTAACCAGGGAGACACAGCTACAATTTACTCTGAGAACCCTAACTGAATTTCCCAGTTTTGTTGCAATTAAAATCTTAAATTGACTTAGAGAGAGGCCGGGTTTTTTCTCAGTCATTTCAATGGAAGATTCTGACTTTACCAGAATCTCAGGAGGTTAGGTAATTATTTACCTTTCCTCTTCCCTTTAGGAAATTTTAAAAGATGATTTTTATTTTACTTTCTTTGTACAGTGCTTAGTCTTAGCAAAAGAAGTGCTGTAAACTGATAGCTAGTGTTAATTATTCATACACCACGTTAAAATTCCATTCAGTATTTAGCCAACATTGAAAATTAAAGTCCAAGTTTAGTTACTTCCAGACTTAGGACTTTTCACTAGTCACTTAGCCACTAAAAATACTGCGTGGAAATTGCCTGGCTCTGCAGCTGTACACAGACCGTTTGATCTGGAACACGCAAGCGACACTGGATTTGCACCTAAAGGGTAGAACACCAACACTACAACTCGCTTAGACCAGCCTTGCTGAAGGCTGAGCGCCAGCCCTTGGGAAATATTTAGTGCGATGGTTTGAGCAAATCTATGTAGCAGTTAAATTTGGGCCACTGAGTTTGGATGTTTGCCCAAAACTGCAAGGTAAATGAGCATAATCTACCTATTATGAAATTTTTCAATAGTGATAATATTAGTTTGACAGATATCACACTTCATGCGTCAAGACCCATTCTCAGCTCTCACAAATCACCATAAAAGTGACACGAAACACATTTTACCTTGCCTCTGCTTTCTGCCAGCTCTCCAAGACATTATCTGGAGGTGCCCACCAATGCTGAGAGGTTATGGAGCTAAACAGCTCAGCAGCTGAACCACCTTTGCAATTCCTCTCCCCTGTAACTCATCCCTACTGCAGCACAGAACCAGACCAAGCCTGTAAGGAGTCTTGAGGGAAACTCCTGCAATGTAATTTCATACAATTGGCCTAAAAAAAGTTATTCTTCAAAGCTACACCTTCGAATCACATGAAACAGGGCTAACAAGACACCTCCAGAGGTCACTCGTTCCATTTCTCTAGCACAGTGAAGGATCCACTCCGCCTTGCAGGAGGAGGATGTGTGCCTGACCTGCTATTTAAACCCTTCAGTAACAACTCCACAATCTGCTCGAGAGATTCACTGCCCTGAAGAGATAACGTAGCTCTGCCTGACGGCAGTTTAAGACTTTTACTTCCTGTCCTGTTCTCAGTGGCCACCACAACTTAACGCAAGTTGACCACCTCAGTCTAGGAGAGTCTGCAAGTTTTTTCAAGCTTTACTGTCTGCTCCAACATCTTCCCGTGCTCCAAGCTACTGAGTGTGCATCAGATTAGAGCTAATTCTCTCACGCGTGGCCACAGGCAGGCTATAGCTGTTCCCTATATGCTGTCCCTGACAGCAGCAAGGGAGAGAATTTCAGCTGCAATGCCAGTAGCAGTGAAACAGATGTATGTGATGGTCACACCACGGGTTTCGAGGGCAAAATCCAGCAGGGAAACTGCTGCCCTTACATAAGCAAATACGCTATTGAAGTTTGACAAACGTAGCTGAGCTCATGCTAAATGGTATTTCCCTGTAAATTAATTGATGAGGGAGGGACACATACTGAGCAAGATTTACACAACTCGAAGATGGATTTTCCTGCACATAAGACAGCCCTACAGGCGGTGCTTAGTCTGTTCTGGTTAGAAATACGGAGAATCATTAGTATTTGAAGGAAGAAGGGTTGCGAGGTTTCCCAGTAATTCTCTTTGCCATCTGGCTATGCCCATCCAAACATCTCCAGACAGTCCCATTGAAGCCGCCTGTGTAAAGCACAGTAAAGCTGTGTCGCGCCCAGCACAGGGCAGCTCACACCATCCCGCTGAGGCACCCTCTTTGTTGGCCTTGGAGGCAGATGGGTTCCTCTAGACAACCTCTTCAGGATCAGGTCTGGAAGGGAATCCTGTGTTCGTTCCTTTTCGTGCATCTGATTAAAAGCATAAAGAATCCCTTTCTCATGAACAGCCAGCTCCCAGAGACACCATATTTCCTCGCCAGCATGATTCTCACAAAGCCGCTAGACTGTCCTAATAGTCTCCTCAACCCCATGATATGTGTGTTTAGCAAATAAATCCCTTGAGGCAACACAACTTCCCATTTGATTTCTTAAAGGAAAACATCAAAGCGCTGTTCTCTGTTTATTACCAGAGGGTGGTGCTTCACTCTGCCTTTCATCATTAAGGTTCGAAGGGACCTCGCGGTGCTGCTGCACTGACACGGATACCTGATTACGGAAAGACCATCTGATGGCAGTCAGCAGAGCTCACCATGCAGCAAAGGACTGAGCTGAGCTCAGCTGCTCAAGGCACTGACCACTCCTTTCTCCACATAGGAAACCAGATCCCTGGGTAGTAGTTCAAACTACTCATTGCTGCATTAAGCACAGACACTCCGATAGTCACATTACCTAAATTAGGTATCTGTTGTAAGCAGCCTACGTGAGACCTCGAGGCCGTGTGTGAATAGGGACAATTGAGCTGGCAGATGAGCATATGCTATTTATCTGCTTCATATGAGTGTTGGAAAAAAATCTGACAACTAAATGCTGAGAAGTGCTCTGAGATCCACCACCACAGAAAGTCAGAAAAACACGCCACCATCATCACAGCTCAGTCCCTTGGGTAGGAATTGCATGTTTATTGGTATCTTGATCTCCATAAACCTATCAAGTTTAAAGTGTCATAGACCTCATCTTTGAAAACACAGCTACTGAATGATGTTAACCACACATCAATCAACTGATGTGTGTACTATTCACACTATTCACCACTGCTCTAAATGATCTTAAAAGTCAGCATGAACAGTTTCTTGCTGATTTTGCCAGCATTTGGGGAACCAAAGTTTGTACTGTTTTCCCTCCAGTTTTCTGGAGTAAGAAGCACTGGTGCTTGCAAGCCCTCTAAAAGCCTCTGGCAGTCCTGACCTTCTGTGCCCCAGGGACCTGGCCCAAAAGCCTCTCAGCTTCTGGATTCATTTGTTTCACTCATCTCTATGCAAAGCTTGCATCAGGAGTGTATGAAATGCTGCCAGATTAGGAAAGAGTGATGCTTCACATGCTTTCTGAATCACAGAATGGTTTAGATTGGAAGGGACCTTAAAGATCATCTAGTTCCAACCTCCCTGCCATGGGCAGGGACACCTCCCACTAGATCAGGTTACTCAAAGCTCCATCCAACCTGGCCTCGAACACCTCCAGGGATGGGGCATCCACAACTTCCCTGGGCAATTTGTTCCAGTGCCTCACCACCCCCAGAGTGAAAAATTTCTTCCTAATATCTCATCTAAATCTCCCCTCTTCCAGTTTGAAACCATTCCCCCTCATCCTACCACTATATGCCCTTGTAAAAAGTCCCTCTCCAGCATTCTTGTAGGCGTCCTTCAGATACTGGACAGGTATCACAAACAGCAGCTACTAGAATGGAGAAAGAGACTCTAGTCCAGGATATTTTTAGTCATTTAGGTTTTGTTTCTATGAAAAAAAAAATCAAAAAACTCTGTCCCACTGAGACTGATGGCAGTTCTAGTACTCACCTTGCTGGGTTTAGAACCTGACCCCAAATACCCTTTTTTCTGCCACCCAATGTACCCCAGCAGGGAATATGCTCACAGACAAAACACAACTTGTCTTGAGATTCTGTTTTTCAGGAAACTTTGGGAATGGGAGGGAAGATAGAAGAAGCCTCACTGCAATTTACACATCAGTCAGAGCGACAGCCAAGCTATCCTGGGGCTCTCAAACCCAGAACAGAACAGAGGACCCCACAAGGGTTTTGTGCCTGAGGTGCTGGTTTTGAAGAGACCTCAGAGGGCGATGCAGGCAGCACAGCCCAGCACCACGAACCCAACTGAGCAGAATGACCCTTGGCTTGCACACCTGCGGTATGAGCAGTACCATTAACACTTGAACCCACTGACTCTGTTCTGTTTTTCCTAGAAACCACACCGGCCGTCATGCTTTAAGGCAACATATGTCAAGGCCAAATATTCATCAACAGAAAAGAGCCATGAAGCTCTGCTGCACTACTGCCTGTATAACAGGAGCCAACCCTGACTGCAGCTGGCACTGCAAGGATAACAAGAAGGGCTGGTTCCTGGCCCAAAGAGGCTGCGTGCAAAGAGATGCAAGAGAAATACTTAAGAAATAACTTCCTTAAGGAAGTATAACTGTCTTAATTTCACAGAGCAGGGACGTGACATAGTCAGGAAATGAAGCTTCACGTACCCCCAAAGATATCCATGCACTTTATTCTCACCAGCTGAGGCACCAAGTATGGTTGCACACTGGAGTCCACACATCCTTTTCAACGATGGAGACAGGTGAAACCCAGAACTGAACTGAGACCTCAGCTGCTGCCCAGTAACTTCATCGCAAGCTTGTCCTCTTTCTACTCCTGCTCTAATGGCTCAAATTAAAAAAACAACAAAAAACACAAAAAATCACACAAAAGAAAACGCCCATACCAGTCAGTTAATCCCCAAAAGACATTTACAGTTCAAAGGTCAGCATGAAACTTAAAATTGCCAGAAGACCAAGACAACTACACTGACAGCCAAGTGAACTCTGTAGAAGTTTGAAGTAAAACCAACCTGACCCTCAGCACTGCTCTCCAGTGCGCATCATGGCAGGGGAGAGAGAGAAACTGCCTCTCCCTTATTTATACACCCTTTGTTAAATTAAGAAGCAGCACATTCTCCCTAGAAGTCTCCAGAAACTCTAATCACAACACCCAATTCCAAAGATAATCCAAATACAAACACCTTGTATTAGGAAAAATAAAACAAAATCCTTTATACCAGAGGCATCATTGAAATAACGCGATTACGCTAATTAGGAGCACATCGGTAGGTAGCTTTGCAAGCAAGAATCTTTCACAAATAGCTCAAGGGACATTTCCCAAGCCAGGCTTTGAGAAAAAACACAGCTCACTTGGGGTCTATGCATTGTGAAAGCCGAAATGGGCCTGATTTTCAGAAGATAATGGAAACTTACCTCTGAAAAAGGAATAACCTTTACAGTGTAACACCCTAAAATCACCAGGCAGTTTGAAAACTATTGCCCACATCCAGTCCTCTGCTCTCTGCAAAGCCATAATGAGCATCTTCCACTCCCGTGATGATGGGGAAACAGGACCCATCTGTGCCCCAGCCTGACACACCATCTGCAAAGCACTGAGGACACCACTCATGCATCTCCTCCAGAGACCTACAGCAGTGGGCACCGCAGCCAGGACAGGAATAAGCAACACAAACCTCTCAGAGCTGTTCCCTTGTTCTACCCCAGGCCCTAGCCTGCCAGATGCTCACAGCCAGAACTAGACGCATTTTTAAAATCAGTTTACCCTTGGTGCTCAACTCA
>VZSZ01011817.1:167597-194810 GCA_013398815.1 Ibidorhyncha struthersii | reverse complement strand
GCAGTAGGGGTGGTAGTTTATATTCAAACCCTCTTGTTTATTCATCTCAGCGCTTAATTCAGTAACAGCTAGTACCTTTTGCATTGATCCAACAGTCTGAGCAGCTTCCCTGTACATCATGCATACATTGTTTTGACTCTTCATGCCAGGGAGCAGGGATTGTGGGATGCTAACCAGAAGGGAGGGCTTCAGTTTTTTAGCTATTTGCAGATATTGCAAGTTGACACGAACAACAGCTGACAGGCAAGTGCACAAGGAATTAAGGTTTCAACTGCTTTGAGGGAGGAGGGGCAGAGAGAGGAGGATCACCCAGTTGGAAGCATTTGGGAAAGGGATGGAGCTGGACGGCTCAGCTCGGCAGGGCAGAGAGAGGTGATTGGCAGAAGCAGAGCTGGAGGAGTCCCATGATAGCTGTGTCCAGGCCACGCTCCACTTTGCAGAGTCAGAGCTCATTTCCCAGTCTTCCTCCTCTCTTTTTCCCCTCCCCTTCTGCTTCGTTTGTCAAAGTTTCCTCCCTGGCAGAATTTGATGCCAAGGTTTTCAAAAATCTGCGTTGCCTCAAGTTAGACACCTCAAACCACATTCTGCCAGCAATCCAAGGGTGCCTACTGGAGCTCTTTGCAGGACGAAAATACTACTGACTGCTTTGACTTCAGCACCTATCTGCCACTTCAGGAAACTCAGATGAGGTATCTGAGCTCAACAAATGGAGTATTTCAAGTCCTTTTGGTATTTTTTGCCCCACTTTTATACCCGTGGAAGCACAACCAAGCATATCAAAAGCAGGCTGACATGTCACAGCATCAACTGCCACTCCTCCCCCTGTTGTACGATCTACCATAACATTTACTCCAGCAGGTAAAACAAGGAAGAAGATTTTAGGGTGATTATCCTGGAAACAACAGCCAGCATGCTCAGGATCTTGTACACAGCGGCGATGCAGCTGCAAAGATGTGCGAGTCTGTGTTTAGCAAGGCTTAGACCTGGGTTAGCTCTACTTGGATGTCACTATGTTGTACAAGCATTGGTGTTGTGTACCCAGTGGGCAAAGACTACAGTTTCACTTTGGGAACTTCCCATCTCAAGGAGAAAAAGGCCCTCTAGTCTGTTAAGAAAGCTGTTGGGGTTTGGGTTTTTTTTTTTGTTTTTAGAGGGGGTGGGTGAGGTTTCTTTATGGCCATGGATCCCATTTGGATCTGCACCTACCATTACAACTGACCAAACCCACCAGGTCTCTGCTTCAACATCTTTCACATACAGTACAGTCCAACACCACCCCAGGACAGGAATTTTGTCCTGCTCCAGATGAAGTTTAAACTCCACATGAAGGGCGGTTTAGACAGACTGTATGACCGCATATTACATTTATCTGTCTGACAAGCCAGCACCCCACTGTGGTAGCCACGGTCAAAAAAAACTAACTGGAAACACTTTCTCCTTCTGATTCAAAGTGGTTTGCATCAAGGGAGAAAGATTATTTCATAGCAAGGTTTCCCCAGGGTGCCTGATGAAAAGCAGGAGTTTCAGGTCACTTCTGCTAATACAGAGTGAAAACATTCAGGAAAACTGACTTCTGTTCCCACAGGCAGCGAGAACAGAGACATGAAGCAAAGCATCTGGTCAGTCCTGAGAAACAGTCCCATGAGTTTGCCTTCGGGTATTAGGTGACAGGTTACAGGCCTTGCTGTGGGGGTTCGGTGGCACAACAGGAGATGAGATTTTTAAGCAGAGATCTGAGAAACGAGCAGAAAGGATGTGGCTGCTTAGAGGATGCCTCCCTCATACAAAGAACAGCAGAGGTGAAAGTGTGAGGGTACTTCGTGAGAAGTTGTATTAAACAGGCAATGAAGAGGAGCGCTGCAGAGCAAAGACAGCCAGGAGATTGCAGACAGGACGTGGATAAGTCAGTAGAGCCCTTACAAAGGCAGGCACATAAGTTACATCTGAGGCAGTGGAAAAGAAAAGAGCTAAAAAGAACAAAGATACAGCAGCCACAACACTCCAGGGCAGTGAGCCTTACAGCAGCCCTTGGACAGGTATAAAGGAGGCAGAGGGGAATAGACACACACAGGGATCCATCAAGGCTGTCCCTGGATTTGGCTCGCTCACTTTCCATCCGAACCAGAGAAGACAGGAATGGCGCAACAGCAGCTGCTGCAACTTGATTTTCTTATTCATACAGTTTCCTTATACCTCTCTCCACTTGCAGAGCTGTAAGTGATCAGTTTCAGCTCTAGCCACATCATTTGTGACCATGGTTAACCATGTTCTGTATTGTTATTTTTTTTTCCTTCCCATGTGCTGCTTTTGCATTGGCAGAACGTGACCTTTCTGCACCATAGTACTACACTCCTTCACATGTATTCCCCAGTTTCCCGCAGCTTATTTTTTCATGATGGACAACATACTAACGTATCTGTCATCTGGTGACTAGCTTCCACACATTTCTCTCTGAAAAATCTGAAGCTGAACCCAGCTGAAGACAAATTAAAGGTCTGATCTGGCAGGCCTTCTTGTCCGTACCACAGATAAAGCTTGTTCTGGTCTCTGACAGCAACTCTGAAAAGATACAGAGCGACAACTCCTAAGTTGCAGTGCAGAGCCCCTAACGCAGACTCTGACCCCGGCTCTGGTGCTTGGTACATCTCTGTTGTCACAAAACATCCACAGAGTGGCAGACGAAGTATCCTGAGAGCACATCAAAACACCCTCAAGACAGCTGACAGCCTCACAGCAACTGTCTGCAGCAGAAATCTCCCTGCCCTTAGCTCAAGGAGCTCGAGCAAAGGAGTCGGCACTGTCCCAGCATTGCTCTGCTCCCCACAGCTAAAAAGCATCATTAGCAGCCCTGGGACAACTCTAGATTTTGCAGAAAGCACCTGCTGGACTGGCAGCCAGCCCTGTATGGTCCCTCCCTATAGATGACAGCATTTGACCATCCCATACATAACTTTGTAAAGCCCACACAAAACAGCTCCGCTGTAAACATTAAACAACAATGAATTACCATGGGGAGGCCAGCATTGCGGGCAGCATATCCAAAACTTTCATTTAGCTGAGACCCGCCGATTATGGTGGGACCCACCAATTATTTTGCTCAGAGAGCAAAAGACAAGGTGACCTCCAAACAGGGCTCACAAGGAGAGGTCACAGCAGTTCCCCACCATACTACAGGGTGATGTTGGGGCTGGTCTTGCTGTTGTGGCCCTGGTCAACAGTGTCTTATCTCCCCTTCATCCCACAGCACCACCTTCAGCATAGAGCCACCATCAGCTGCACAAAGCCACCCCATTGGTATTGCACTTAAGCCACGTGTGGCTCAAAAGCCACAGGCTGGCCACACTAATTGCAGGATTCAACCTTACATGAAACACAGAGAAGAACTGGTCCCCTTTTCCTTTACACTGTAGGTGGATCACACATATGAGCCCATAACCCAAATACCCTGACTTTCCACCTAGAGTCAGCAGAAAGAGCTGGCTTCAAATAAAATCCACATTATCTTCTGGGAAATATCTGTGCCATAATATGCATGAGCCAGAAATAGACACTTCAGTAGAAGAGAAACTGCCTCCGGTACCAGCCAGCCATCGTCAGTCCCCTGCTCCATCTCTACTGCAGTTCTCTGCTTACCCGCTAGTGCTTCCCTCCTCGGCTGTCCCATGGCAATAGGAACAGGCTGGAATGCATTTCTCACACAACAAACTTGATTCCTTTATGCACTTTAAGTCACTGAACTATAAATATTAGGAAAGATGCATGAAATCTTACCTAGCTCACATTTCAGCGCTTGTGTCTCAATGGGAGTTTAATAGATGCCTGAACTTCTCATTTCAAGTCACGTAAACAGAATGAGAGAATGCAGGCTGCTCGTTTCGACACAACCACCAGAAAAAAAACACTAGCAAAGAGCCAGATTGCAAATGTCAAAACAACTGATTGGCTTTGAAATATGGCAAAAAGTTCATTCTAATGATCCTAGCAGCTTACATCCTTATGTAACGTTAAAAAAAAAAAAGAAAGCAACAAAAGCATTCTCCAACTTCCCTTCATTCAGTGGGGTGATGGCAGACATGATGTGCCTACAAAATATATCCCACACTCAGCCCAGCCCGGTGAGACGGCAGCCTGTTTACAAAAGGTACCACAGTGTGCAATGGAAAGGAAATCGTGAGGGTTTTCTTTAATATCCACCTCTGCTACAGACACCATCGTGACTTCGTCCTAATATATTCACCTCTCTGCAACCTCCTTGAACTGGATGCTCCTGGGGTAGAATCTGTCTCAAATTCAAGCGTATGAACGGTGCTTCAGCACAACACGCTTCACGTATCAGAGACAGTCTCTCAGGTGTTACGACAACAGAAAGAAGAGTAAAATATTTGCTGTAACTTTTCAGTGCTGTGGGATTTAAGCCTGTCAGATACTGATGCAAAAGCAGGTAAAAAAAAATGGAAACCCCCACAAGCCCCTCAGCTGATAGGCTCCCAAATTTGATCTCCTGTCCCTGTGGGAAGCCATTGAGATGGCACTTCCAAAAGGCATTCAGACCTAGAGACAGCTCCGGCAACTGAAAATGTCACTGGCAGCAGCGATGGGCCACGCAGGGGAGCCCCGAGGCCAGAGCTGGGTTTGGTTCAGGAGTTGGGTATGAGGTCTGGGGAGCTGAACTGGTAGCTGACCAGTGCTTCCAGTGGGAAGAACTTGGCTCCTGCTGAAGGGTCACATCATGCTGCTGCCAAAGAAGTGGTCTGGAAAATCATGCCGGAAAACCAGTCTGTCCCTGGTCAATCATGTGCCAAGGAAGAAGAAACTAACCCACACCAGAGACAGCAGAGGGACGTCAGGATAACACAAATCCTGGGATTTCAGAAGTGACTCAGTGTCTGCTGATGACAAGGTCACTCATATACCTGGGACCAAATAATCTCCAGATGGCCAAGGCCACCCCTTGCACAGCTCATTTTTTGAGGTCAGGGTCTCACCCAAGGTAGGTGGTGAACTTGATACCAAGGACCTTGAAACTAAGGCCAAGCAGATCAAGAAGCTTGTAAGCCCAAGCCAAGCATGAGGAGATTTGAAAAACTGATGCCTTGTCTACACTGGGACAGTAAGGAAGACCCACAGCTGCATACTACAGCAGAGCCACAAGACAGGAGGAAGGGAGCAGATCGCAGACCAAGAACAAGACCTACTTTACTGGGCAAAATTCTAGCACATTCTTCATTGTTTCTGGTGACCCTTGTAGCTCCTCAAATTAGGAACTGGTCTGGGCTCCTACGGCTCTGAAGTAATAATTATTTTCCAAAATTATTTGAACTAGTGGGAAGAGTTATTTATTCTTCTTTTTACACATTGTAACTTAATTTATTCACTTTTCACCCAAGCAGTACATTGCTTTTTAAAACAGGACTTCAGAATATATTTCATTGATTAATAACAGAGTAAATTAGTCTTTACTTACTTTTTGCTTAATGACCCAGCAAAGGCCTCAGAATTTGGCTTAATAACACTGCTGCAAGATACTTCAACTGATGAATTATGGCATAATAATTAACATCCTTGCAGTTGTCAGGCACAACGCCCAGCGATGTACAAAGCCTCTGCATACACAGGCTATGAATTATTCCAGTAGCCCGCAGTTTGATGTGTTTATTGCTGTGTGTGATATCATAGCTGATATTCAACATATCTGTAAAGCATCCTGAGACTATTCTTTCTTTCAGTTAAAGAAGCTGTAAACATATTTAAGCTCCAGAACATCAACAACGGATTTAATACAGTCAGGAAATAAACCTTCACCTAAACATTTTTGGCTCAAGAACTCATTAAAAATATCAAGTCAAATTTTGCTTCCAGAAGAATCTTCTTAGCATAAATTAGGAAATTGTTCCCATCTCTACAATTCTCTAATCATAATTGATCTCAGCCTGACCTAAGCCACAGCAATTTATAGCAGTTAAATGGCTGCTCTAATTTATGTGACCTGGCATGCCTCTTTAGAGAGCACCCATCAGCTCTATATACATGTCCACTCCCTGCAGGTCCTACCCAAGCAACACACTGTGCAGTGTTTCCTCTCTTCCAGCTTTTATCCAAGCAGCTTATAACAGTGTGGAGAACTCAAATTTCAAAAAGAAAGAATAATTCAATCTGGAAAGAGGGAAACAATATAGCACACTTGGATGAAGCCACCTGAAAACACAATCTGCAATCTAATTCTCTACATTGTAAGGAGAAGGCGAGCTACTGACCTCCCTAAGCATTAGTAAATACCAGGGCAGGAGATTCACGTAACTCCCAGTACTCCAGCACTGATACTGCTGTGTGAGAAATACGCTTGGGTTGGGAGATGTGGGTAGCTGATGATGCCCAGCGCTATAACTTACCTGTCAAAGCAAAGGACTTCCCTGACCAGCTCCCCCATTCTAGCTGTAATGAGAATTGTGGGAAAGTCCAATGGGACCAGAAGGTCCTCAGCTGGCACAGCACAGGTGCACCTGGGTGTTTCTATCCTTTCACTAAACAGCCCAAGTAAAGCCAAAGATGCCGCAAGTTCCACTTAAACTGATAAAGACCACAAGACCTAGTCAGCCAATGAGAAAAACTAGCACAGCATCAATGCAACCTAAGTTGTCTGCATACAGCCATAAATAGTAGAGCAGGAACTTCTCCAAAGCCCTTCAGTTTGAAACAAGCACCTTTCACTCAGAAGCCAACATGACAGTCAAGTTTGTTTGAAAATCTGCCCTTAAACAACCGATCAAAGAAGAGCAGCTTATAAAAACCATCTCAGCTCATTTAGCTGTATAACAGTCATGCATGTGCAGTTGACTTGGCTTCATCAGAAGCTGTACGCCTCTGAAATGTCTGAAACTCTGCTCTGAGAATGAGTCAAGGGCCAAGGGACTCTCTATAAAAGAGGCTGTGCAAGTTGTCCAAGGTGCTCTGATCACACTCATCTGTCTTCTCTGGGGAGTGGACAGATGAGTGAGATCACACATCTTTGAAAGTGTCTGTGGACATTGCAGGAATCTAGAGCAAATGCTGTACCAAGGAGACACTGAAATCCATCTGTTTTACCAGAAGTAGCAAAAAACGAGGAAAGCAATAACACACTTCCTAGGAACTGGTTCTGTTATAGTGTTAAGATACTAGTTAAGGCTTCAAGACAAGGCTAAAAGAAGTGAAGGCTTGAGCTACGACTTCAAAATGTATTTTTTTGACCAGGTAGGTTTGGCACTTTCAATCATCCGGTTAAAGGAGTTACTCCATTGACAATGGTGTAATCGCCCACCTTGACTTGACACAGTGGTACCCATTCCCATCATCAGGGCGCAGCTAGCGAATTGCCTGCACCTCCATCCACCTTTGCCTGAAGAAAGGTTTAAATTCAAGAGCGCAACTTCTGTAAAAACAATTAAAATGGAAGCTTTGCAGCAGCTCAAGCTGCCAGGGAAGTTGTCAGCCCTCATGACACCCAAGTACAAGTGATGTCTCCGACTGCCAGGCTGTCTAGCCAACGTGGAAACAACTGCTGACTTCTTGCTTCACTTACAAATAGGACTATATTGGCATCAGGAAGAATCACAAACTTTCAAGGGCAGAGTGTAAACTTGCTGTGCAGGCTCCACTGTGTACCTGATGCCACACTGTTTTAGCCACTACTAATTTACGCACACTGGATAGCAAGTGACTTTCATGAAAAGGATTAAGTTTGGCAAAATTCAGCCAATTTTGAATGCTCAAGACTGAGCTTAAATAGGCCCTCTGATTTCTTAAATGAAGTCTTAGGAATGAAAAGGATGTTTCAGCAGAGATGATCCAGTTTTGGTCACACTTGCTTCACCGAGCACACTTAAGCAGAACATTTAATCAATCCACTTAACAAAAAGTGACGGTCTGCCTGCACATGCAGAACTGAAAGCACTTTATTTTTAGGCTCAAGTGGTAGAACTTCAATCTGACAATGAAAAACATCACAGTGATTTAACGACCAAATCATTTTGGCCAACCCAGCAGTTTGTTGACATTCTGTCTGGGAAAGCAAAGCAGATGCTCCTAGGCTTTCTTGTAATGATTTTTAAAACCAGAGGTTTTAAATGTATGACATGGCAGACTTCAGGGCCAGGACTGACTTTAAAGAAAAGACAGCTTTACAAACCCCACCTCAATGACTGTGGACATAGTCAGGAAACAATTGCAAAAGCCAGCACAAAGGACACATAGCACGTGGTGAGGGAGGAAGGAGATACCAGAGGATACAAGGAGGGAAAAGCAGAGATACCACAAAAATATCACTAAAGGCAATTGAGAAACAGTGGAAATTGGCATAGAAGAATACAGAATAATAGACAAATTAGCTTGAAGAGCAAGAGCTCCAGCAGAGATAGTGCATTTGCACAGAAGTTTTGCCTGTGAAGATCAGAGGCAGAATACCCTGGAGCCAACAGGGCAAGAGAGTTTTTTGGGACCAGTTACTATACCTATATGCTCTTCAAAGCCACCAAAGCAAACAGCAATCCTGTCAAGCCTCAAAACACAGGTCTGCCACTGCCCTGTATATGGTGCAATATATCCCTTCGAGGGTGACACTGCCAGCAGCTTTTGTACATCCCAAAGAAGATGTCAGAGAGATCCTTCAGGAAGAGGATTTGCTATAACTATATACTGCACTGTACAGATTTCACAGTGGCCCTGAAGCCACCATTCCTCCAAAGATGTAAAGAAAGCCAAATTTTTAAGCCTCCCTTCTCCATAAGGGCAGTAAGTTCTGAGAAAAGGTTTGCTGGGTCCTGGTACACTCCAGAAGGTGCCAGCAATCTTGTGATCCAGCATCTTTCCAATAAAAATCAAGGAGCTTTTTGTGAGACTCTTGCTCTGTTCTCATCCCTCCCTATCTCAGTCCATGGGGACAAAGCAACATTCAATCGCCAGCACCGCTCTGTGTTATAAAGCATCACACAACAGCCAGAGATCACCTCCCTTGCTGAGCACAAAACATTGTTGCATCAGACCTAGCTGGCAGCAAGTTCAAGCAGATCTCTCCCAATCTATAGCAAGACAGCTCGAGATGTCTCACACCACTCCAGCTACGTGGCTGGAAGGTGTAAGGATATTGTCTCCTGATGAAAGCCACATCCTGCCCTGGGGACAGTCAGCTGAAACACAGCTTCAGCTCTCAGGACAGAAAGCTGTGAAGAAGCATGGACAAACATGTTTGTCTCGACGACATCTTGTATTCCAAGGCTACCCTGGTTTAGGTGTCCCCTGCAGGCCTAAGAGCTCTCTGCAGATCTGCCAGAAGGGAAGGGCAGGACAGAAAGACGAATGACAGCTAGCAAGGACCCTCTTGCTGTCAGGATACAGGGCCAAGCCATTAAGTGCACAGAGGAAGATCTTTGCATCTTCTAATGAGGTCTCAGAGGAGATTAGCTGTGACTGCCTTTTGGGAAATACATGAGATTATTCTGCATGTAGCAGACTGGCTGAAATGCCACAGTTTGAAGGCTTCTGAGAGCTCTAAGACCTCAAGTGGCTTTGGACTAAGGGGCTCAGTGTCTTTGAAGAGAATTAATTTGGCAGGAAGCTTTGTAAGAACGGACAAATTGAAGACCAAAGGCATGTCCCAAAGACCTGACTGGTGATCAGAGACCTCACACAGCTCTATCAGGTACACTGCAAGAAGTCTATGGGGAATACTGTGACTGTAACGTTCCTGTAAACCTCCTAGCAACAACTCTGGCCCAGGGGTATGTTGAGTTCAAAGTGGAAATAATCACCAAGCCACAGACACTGACAGTTAAACTCCTCAGAGAGAAAACTGCAAAACACTTTCATGGTATAGCACAACAAATCACAGGACTCCTTTTTCAAGAAGAAAACGCTGCTTTTCCAACAGCAGACTTAGCATGTGCAAATAAGGAGTAAAAATTAGTGTAAGGTGGGCTGCTAACATCATCACTCAAATACTTCCTCGGAGATATGCTGTAGTATAATAGAATTTCTCAAACCCAA
The DNA here is from genome assembly GCA_013398815.1 of Ibidorhyncha struthersii. Taxonomy (NCBI): domain Eukaryota; kingdom Metazoa; phylum Chordata; class Aves; order Charadriiformes; family Charadriidae; genus Ibidorhyncha; species Ibidorhyncha struthersii. Next base: position 184,793 of record VZSZ01011817.1, on the reverse strand, counting down.
GATAGGAAGAGCAGGCAGACTCCTTTGCATGAAGATTAGCTAAAACGATGGCTTAATCTTTCTTTTGGACAGCTTAAATCCATGCTCCTCTTCAAAAATACAGAAGGCAAAGTTAAATGCAGATAAGGTCACTGTCAGCATAGGCAGGACTAGTGGGAAAAAAAGCCACAAACCCTTGAAAGTGACTCTGTTAATTATAAAACACTGGAAAGTGTTCAGCCATTTAAGGTGGTGCAGATTATAGCTGGCACAGAGAAACAGTAGACACACCTTTCCCGGCTGCCAGCAGAGTTGTTTGAGTTTATATTAAAACGTTACAGAAAGGGACAAGCTGGGGCCTCTTGGCCATGACCAGCCAGAGTCACAAAGAGGTTTAGCAGCCCCTCTGATGTCCCAGCTTAACCAGTGGGAGTAGACAGGAGCAAGCTCGTATAGCAGCTGCAGTCATTGAAGGATGAGATACCATCATCAAACCAGAACTGAGAAAGATCAAGGCCACTGGGAACAAAAGGAGATAGACTTAGTTGAACCTGGTCATAAACAGAGACTACCAGCCCACAACCACTCCCCATCTAAGTGCAACACATAAGAAGGAGACATGTTGCCTAAACTATACAGAAACCTCAAGAAACCCCAAGGTCACATGAGCAGCTTGCGGAACAGCAGAGAAAAACAAAACCTTAGACCCATTTTCAGTTTTAACCCCCAAATCATCCTTTGTCTCCTCTGCAAAGGCTCTGAACAGACTCGAGATCATTCCCAAGCATTAAATGGAGTACGGAGAATGGAAAATAACTTTCAGTGCCGACAATATTGTCCCTATTTAGCTAACAAGTATTGATTTTTTCCTCAGCCACTCAAATGCAGATGAAAGCAGCACAGATTTGGTTCTTTTGTTTAATTCCCTGAATCCAGTCAGTGTTACTGATGCTATCACCAGACTGAGGACTCATTACCCGTGTGCTATTTAAAGTCAGAGAGGTGCTTACATCTCATTTTATTTGGGACCAGTGGGAATTGTAGGTTATGCAGGAAGTTGTAACTTTTTGTTGTTGACAAAGCTCTCCTATGTGAAGGGACAGATCTCTGAAAAAACAAGCTGTTCTCAGAGCAAGAGAACACATGATGCCTTGTTCTCCTACAAATTTATCCCTTTTCTACATAAGTGCAGAAACCCTGCTTCCACGTCTGCCACAGTTCCATCTCTCCATGAAATTCTGGAAAAACTGTTATCCTCCATGAATCACCTTGTAAAATTCCTTCCCTGTCATTTCAAGCTGAAGGAGCTCAAGTGGCCATACACAAGCTACAGCAGAAGTTTTCCACCTGTGATGAGAAAAACAGAAAGTAGTGGGGGAACAATTAGTTTATATGTCATTTATTCCTTCTCTGTAGGTAGATCTTCCCTCTCTCAATTCTCATGCAATGAGCACTCAAGCATTTGCCTGCAGTACCACCAGTCATCCACATCTGTTATGAAGATGGCTCATCTTCACTGAGATGAAAAAGATGGCAATTTACCACTTGCCAATATTTTTGCCAGGTTTGCATTAGGCAAAAAAAACCCGAGTTTGCAGGCAGGAGGGTGACAAGGCATCACCCCGAGCCTCACAGCTGTATAGCTGAAGGCAGGAGGAGCAAACTTTGGAGATTTTTTTTATGATATTTGCAGTTCTTCACCTTTAAAGCCACCCCATTGGAAAATCCATTCTGCCTGCTCACACAAAGCAGAACCTCATTCAGGGCCTTCCGCTTTAGTCGAGCTTCATTTTTGTGTTGTCAAATTGAAGACATATTGATGTCAAGATTGCAAGTGATAGAGGATTACAAACCGGGCAGGTATGTCTGTATGCCTGTAACATACACATCCACCTGGTATCCCCCATATCCTATATAGGATCGTGTCCCAGCCGCATTCACTGCCTCTCTGGAAAAACCTTCCCCAAAATCAGGTACAGCAGTATATGTATCTCTTGAAACGACTGCTACTCCATTTCTCACTTCCAGTCAATGGTACAGTCACAGACACGATCATCCTGTGAGTAAATACATTAAGCCCCCAGAGACAGCTATCACTGCTGCTGCAGCAGCACCCCTGCATTTCTACAACATCCTTAAGAAACACAAATATGAACCCGAGCAGCAGTGGAAAGCCATCTAAATTCTGTGCCTGTCGCCACACTTCTTTCCCACAGTTGTAAATCTATTATCAAACATACTCTCAGACACAATCTGGGACATGTGCCGGACACACATGGTATCAGGCTATAAATAGTCAGACATAGACAATCATACTAGATATACTGAAGATTATTTGATTAAGCTGGGACTCTACCCTGCTGAACAGCCTGTGATCAGTAGAGACACCTTGTAGAAGCTGGCTCGGATCAGCACAACCATCTCCCAGGAGTAGAGAGATGCTGAAAGACTGCACTTATACCCTGTGCCCTTATAATGTTCCATTTTTTTTAGTCCACATGACCGAGGTATTTCTAGTAAGTGGAAAATTTCTGTAAGCAATACTTGAAGAGTGCAGGGCCTACTGGAAAGTTCAATAAAACCTATATGAATTTTCAGCAGTGTTTTTTACTGGTCACTGCTGGTTTTATTTGAGGATTCAGGAGTAAGCACTTACTGCTTCATTCAAAAAGTACTTGGCTGGCAAGCACCGGTGGGGACCATTTGAGCATTTGCAGCTGGCCTTCCTAGAAGGAAGGTAGGCACCAATATAAGGGGTCAAGCTACTCAAAATACACATTATTTTCACCTTATCCAATATCTCTGTACAACCCACGAACACTGTGAAATGTTTAGCATCAGGGGAGCGGCATACTCTTAGAGCTGCGACATCTCATATACTGGCCATGAAATTGGTGCACATTCCCATAGCAAGAAGGCAGTGGTTCCTGCACTGTCAGTGATGTGCAAGGCATTTCAGGCCACACAAGTCCCAGCCTCACCAGGGCAGCAGAGAACAGGACAGCAAACACTGAACTACGTGTTTAAATGCAGACAAATCTGAGCACACGCACTGAACCCACTCCTGTATATCACACCTGTGTGCTCATCTTCTGAGAAGAAACACAGACAGTAGGATCAATGCTCCAGCACTTCATGTTTGGCACTATAACCCACATCCTTATAAACCAGCTTCTTCAGATTAGATTATCCGGAGCACTTTAACCCTATTTTGTTCAGCTGTGACAAGCTTTGCAAACCAGAAGTAACAGTCAGACCCAAAGACTCAAGAAACCAGTTTGGATTCAAGGCAGAAGAGGAGCGTTCACAGCATTCAAAACTTGTGTTTGAAGTCCAGAGTGAAACTCCCAGCATGGAGCCATTCCCTGCTGCAGCTGACAGGGTAGCAAGCTCCCTGCCTGCAAACAAGATAAATTATATATAAACCAAACTACCTGCTGTGAACATCCAAGAGCTGTTGTGACTGGTGCTACCACAGTCATTGTTGGGTTGCTTAGCTCAGCTGAGTTCTTGGCTTGCCGCAGCAGTGACTGCAGTGGGACACAGTCAGGTCGAGCCGCAGCAGCTTGTGGATCTGTTTTGCACATCCAGCCCAGCCAGGCTGCAGAGATCTGACTCACACCTTAGGGACAGTTTGAGAAGGTGGCGGTTTTGACAGAAAAGCCAGTTTCAAGTGTTTCTATCCCTTCCCTTCCTGTACATTTATTCATACCATGCTCTCCCCTCCAACTGCTTCCTCCCTTCAGCTGCATCACGCTTGTGGGCCTGTTTCATTAACTGGATCACTGAACTGATCAGGATTAAGCAGTGCCAAGGCCAAGCAGAGAGCTGTTTCTGAGACAGAAGGTCGGACTGCCCCTCCAAAGGGATGGAGCAGCAGAGGCAGCACCACAAGAAGACCATGGAGGTTTGAGCATGCTGCTTCCTCTAAGTTACCCAGGTCACCAAAAAGCCATCTCTGAGGCACTAAGAGATGTTTACACCACATGATGTGGATACTGTGTACTATCCAGCCAAGGCAGAAGTACCACCTCTTGCTCCCCAGCCGGGAGGAGACCTATTTTGAGTGTATCTCCTGCCTGAACCCTCAGTCAGCCCCGTGACCCGACACTCACATCTGAACAGCTCCGCAATGCAAAGCTCACGAGGCCCAGCCCTCAGCAATCCACAGCTGAACCATTCTCCAGTTCACAAACAGGTCTTTAAAAGCAACTTACATCCAGTTGGCCATGTGCAATCTTGAAAGTGTAAAAAAACAGCTGAAGAGGAAAAAAAAAATTAAGAAAATGCTTGATCCATATATGCATCTTATCTACTTATAAAGGAGGGCAGGAAAGTATTGGGAACTCATTAAAATACCCTGAAGACACAAGTCCTCATGAGGCAAGATTCCTCTGCAGTCGTAGGGCCTCCTTATGAATAAATCACTGTAGACAGTAACTAGACATTGCCATAATTCCTGGTAAAGCCAACGGTACAGGAAAAAACATAACTATGCTATGGACAGAATGACAAAATGCCTTGCAAAAGGCACTAGCCTTGTGAAACAGGCTGTGCAAGAAGCGGTTTCCCTGCCTGTTGGAAGCCTTTCCAGTCTGCACCAGCATAAGCAGAATCATAAAATAGTTTAGGTTCAAAGGGACCTTGAAGATCATCAAGTTCCAAACCCCCTGCCATAGAAGACCACTCAACATGAAAAAATAAAACAAAGAAAAGCAAAGAACAGACAGTCACTGTGAGATCAGGGTCTCTGCTAAGACCAGCGTCCAACTCCATGTATAAGGAATTTGCTAGAAACACACCAACCTACTGGAAAACCAAACATCTGTTCACACAAAATACTTCAATTTCTCAGGATATACCCTCCCCCAAAAGAAAAAAAAAAAAAAACTCTTGCCAGGACACATCCAAAGCATCTCCAAAGTCTAACAGATCTTCAGAGCTCAAATAAAAGGTGAAAAAGATCATGTGGCCTGTGAAAGTTATCCTCCCAGCACAAAACTACTTCTAACCAGCACCACTCCTGTTTCGCCTGTTGTGCGGCATCACTAAGTGCACCTAGCAAAAAATAACATGCACTGAACAAAGTGGCAATTAAAACTCCAAAATATTTTAAACGCTGTTCACAAAAGGGATTAGCATTGCCTTGGGCAAGTGAAAGTTAATACGAGACCAATCCTGCTATGTCAGACTAAAGGTCCATCTAGGCAGGAAACCCATCTCCAACAAGGGCCAACAGTGATGCCCAACAGAAAGTGTAAGACCAGCAGTATGCACAGTGGAATATTCTCCTAATTTCATTGTTCTCTAGCTTAGTGGGTTCCTGGTGTTTTTCCAGCAATAGCTTTAAATATTAGATCCCAACCTGCATTCAGTCCTTGCTTATTGCTACAACAAAAATGTAAAACAGCAGTAAAGCTGGAATGGAATTGTTACATCCTGCAGGAAGAATGCAGAGAAGACTCTGTGCCACCTTCTCACCAAGGAAGAGTGAAAGGGGACCCACAGGCACCGCAACGTACTGGAATAACTTAAAGCTACCTGAAGAATTCTCTGAAATCTGTGGGACACAAAGCAGATCCCAGGTACTGCATGGAGGGGGGGGACAGGGGAGGACGGGGACACCACCTACCTTTGTGGTGCTGAGCACAGCTTTAGAATGCAGCTCTGTATCACGAAACAGAATTTAAATTATTGTTTGACTTGACCCACCCAAAAGCAGCACAGCATTGTCTTTTCCAAGCTCTGCTAAATAACTAATTCCTTAGCAGAACACCAGAGATGAGGAACGCAAATGTAAGGCATAAAACAGATAGCCCTAACAGCTTCTCCTAACATAGTAGTCCACTTGCTCCCCAGTGAGCAAACAAATGGAGCTTCCAGTTTTACTTAACCCCACACAAAGCAGCATGAGCTGTGCTACAGCACTGGCTTCAGACAGGTCCCTTCCAGGCCTGTGTTCTGAATCCAGAGGAGTGCCACTGTGCCCAAGTTTTTAGCAGCCCCATCATCCCCATTAATCACACTTATCAGTGAAATCCCGACGCATGCAGTGAATCTAAAAGCCAGCAACTGTCCCTTCTTTGGAGCAGGTAATTTTCAGGGCTTTCAGGATACCTGAGAAAGTCTTGAAAACAAGGTGCCATGACTTGGAAGGAGGGACACCATACCCAAAGCTGATGCAGTTAGGTTAATCCCAGCTAAATATTAAAGCAAATGACCTTACAAAAGAAAATAACAGATTCCTCCTCTGGCTGCAATTTCACTCAACTTCACTCATTATCTGCTCTCGCCTTCACCTCTGCTTGACAGAAGTGGTCACAGTCAAAGCAATGAGATGTCCATGACAATCTGATGAGTCACTGTCATTAAGGATCACGCCACAGCCATCACCCTTGTGTGCCAACCATCCAACGATGAAAGCACCTCTCTCCTCAACCTGATACGGCTCTGCTGACCACGTGTGCATATACAGGCAGGGTTCAAGTCAGAGACAACATCCCTAATCAAATCCAGGTCAGCTCTTTGGTGAAGAAAATCCTCTCATCTGTAAAATGATTTTAAAGCACCAACTCAGACCACTCTGGACTGATACAGCAGCGCTCAGAAGAGGCCCTGATATGAACAAGCAGAGCACCAGCCCCAGGAAACCCATCCGTTCTCCCCAGGCTTACAGAGACACTCCTGCACACAAGACCTGTTCCTGCATCTCACAGAATGGTCAGGGTTGGAAGGGACCTCTGGAGATCATCTAGTCCACCCCCCCCGCCAGAGCAGGGTCACCTACAGCAGTTGCACAGGATGGCATCCAGGTGGGTTTTGAATGTCTCCAGTGTGGGAGACTCCACAACGTCTCTGGGCAGCCTGTGCCAGTGCTCTGCCACCCTCAAAGCAAAAAGTTCCTCCCCATGTTAAGATGGAACTTCCTATGCCCATTTGTGCCCATTACCTCTTGTTCTATCACCAGGCACCACTGAAAAAAGACTGTTCCCATCCCCCTGGTACTCTCCCTTTAAGTATTTATAAGTACTGATAAGATCCCCCCTCAGTCGCCTTTTCTCTAGACTAAAAAGACCCAAGTGCCTCAGCCTTTCTTCCTAAGGAAGATGCTACCATTCACAGGGACAGTATGAGTCTTTGTGCTATAATCATTCAGAACCTTCAGGAACAAAAGGATCCTTGCTTTTCTTCCCGGAGACAAACATGACCCACCTGCTCTTCAGTAACATCACTGTTTCTTCACTACACATGCATACAGCCGACAAAAAGCTTAGGCACATAAAACTAACATGGAAATAAGTGTGATAGAACAAAACAAATAGAAATCCTAGTTTTCTGCAGTCTTGTCTCCTGCAGTTATTTACCTTTGGTATCCAAGATGATGCGAACTCAGACCAAAGCATTTCTTGTCATTAGGAAGTGGGTAACAACTATCTGCTTGTTGCTCCTCTGATGTCTAATAAGGGTTGAGCTCACACTATAGATTTTCCCAGAGACAGGCGCTGAGGACTTCTCTCCTTACCCTGCCTGCTGTATGCAGGCAACTAGCAAAAGGACAATCACTTTGAATTTGAACTTGAATTCAACTGAGATTCCAAGAGATTCAAAATTCTGGAGAGGATAAGATGAGCACCACACACACACAATGACAGCAACATTACTTCCTGAGAAAATGAGGTCAAAAGAAGCATTATTGCATCTAGCGTCTGAAATATGTGAATGAACAGCCAGAAGTGTACAGAACAAGATTCCAGAGAAAATCAGTATGAGAGAGTTAATAAAGACCAAACCAGCATCTATTAACAACAAAATGAACTTCCACAAACCAACATTAGGTAACTTCCACCACACCTAAACCTTGGAGGCACATGTCAGAATTGGCCTCCACCTTCTTATTTAGCAGCAGTGAAACAAGAGGGAAAGGGACCAACATTATGGATGCAACTTTACTGGTCCTGTAGTAAAAACATTCATTAGACTCATGACAGAAGTTGAAGCTGGCAAGTAAAACAGGATTTTCAGTCCCCTGGACAATCCCAAAGCAGCGAGCAATACCAAACTCATTCAGCAACACCCTCATTTGAGATAAGTCCATTTTTTAATAAGTTGCAAATCTTCTGCAAGCAAAGCTTGCTTTTAGGGAGAGGTACTGTCTTTCATTAGCCAAATTGATATATTGCCATTAAATCTGACACCTGAGCACTCCCAGCTACTAAGGGCCAGGGTTATTTTTAAAAAGTAGCATTAAACCAGAAGGAGCCGTTTCTCCAGGAAATCACAAATGTCTTCAGGTAAAGTGGCTCACTGCAAAGAACAAATCTAGAGAAGTTTCTGTGTTTCAAAGTATTAGTCTTCCTTGGTGATTAATTAGTTTAAAAAAAGAAATTTCCACTAAGCCTTTAATAAATTGCATGCAAAGAATTTTCTGGCTTTATTGTGTTCATGTTTGTGCAGTCTATGTTCCATTCCCTAAATTAATAGGTTGCATGCTGTCTTTCTAAGGACAACAAATTGAACTAAACTGTCTGGGGAGCTTTATTCTCTTGAGAATTCTCATTGGGGATTTAATTTGAAATACTGATTTTTTTGCAAGTAGCTCTCAATGCTTTTGTTAGAAGTTGAAGAGAGAAGCTACATTCTGGAGATAGAAATTCATCTGTAGACAGTCACGGGCTAATTTGAGTGCAATTCTGAAAAACAAGCCTGTTTTTTAAAATGAAGAAAAAGTCTAGTTCAAACACTTGGTAGGAGAGCCCCCTTAGGCAGAATTGCCTGGTCTTGGTTGTGCTGGTTCGCTTAGATGATGTCTACCCCAGTTTAAAATCTCCAGGACTGATCATTACTGGTGTTAGTTTCTACTGGTATGAAGGTTACTAATAAGCAAATATCTGCTATCGGCATCTGGGAATTCCTCCACAATGAAGATGACAAGTGTTGTACTGTGACAAGTAGTCAGAGTATTATTAACACAGCATCAGTCTGCCCTTTATTTGTACAGCACCTAGCGCGCAGGTCCCACCCCAAAGGGTTAGCTTTGTCCAAACAATAATCTGAATGTTGCCCTTTCACCATGGGCTAATTGAAGCCCAGAGGTTTTTCATTGATGCTTCCCACTGGAGGAGATACGAAGAACCCTGACAACCCCTGAACCTAGCTGCCTCAAGCGAGACAACAGACTTTTTAGTAGGGCATGTTGCAACAGGACAAGGGGTAATGGTTTTAAACTAAAGGAGGGCAGATTCAGACCAGATACAAGGAAGAAATTTGTTACACTGAGGGTGGTGAAATGCTGGCACAGGTTGCCCAGGGAGGTGGTAGATGCCCCATCCCTGGAAACATTCCAGGTCAGGNGACTAGATGGGCTTTAAAGGTCCCTTCCAACCCAAACTATTCTGTGATTCTATGACTGACAGCATGAAGAGCCATTTCTTCTACCAGACACCGGGACCCAGTGCCAGCATCTGCTCTTGAGAGCTGATTGCAATTAGAAACCAAGTCAAAGGAGAAAAACCAGTCAATTGACAAGGGAGGAGAGAAATCACAATCTCCAGCATTACATGGTCATGGTCCTTAAACAATGCAAGTGCTGTACAACCACCATAGACATTTCCTTCGCAATGGAATTGCCTGTGCTCTACTAATCCAGAACTGGCCTCTTTAGCAGCTGGCAGTAAAAAGAAACTGCCAAGTCATCTATTTCCACATTTGGGGATGATGAAAAGCACTTGAAAACTCTCAGCACTTCTGCAGTAATTATAACAAGCACAGTACTTGTTTTGGGAAAGTATAATGTATTCTGGTGAGCAGAATCACATCAAAGAGGAAGCTTTCAGACACTTCAAGAAGCAGAATATGAAGACATATATAGAGAGATATAATTATCACCATGGTCACAAGTTCCTCTTAGGCGAGAGGATCGTAGGGAGGAGAAGCGTATGAGTGAAGCATAGTGGACATATAGCTGAGGCTTTAAGTTGGCGTAACATAAGTTCTCGTTACCTAGATACGGTGCAAGCTGGGCTGGTACTGCAGCAGCGCTGCTCACTTTGCATGATTCTTCTACCTGAGGATGAGCTATAGCTGCTCAAAAAACCCAGTCTTTCTCTCAGCACAATGCTCCACAGCTATCCGCTTCCTCTAAAGGGCTCAAAGCTGGTCCGTGTCTCCAACACAACTAATCACAGCCTTTGCAAAGGTCTCCCTGCGAATCCCTATTTCCTCCCCCTAACCCCCATTTTGCTACACAGCAGCTGTTCAGGCATCTGTGCATGTCTGTCCAAAAGATGCCTCTACCCCACCACCTAATGGATGCGAGGGCATGTGAGATAAGAAGTCATGTCTGCAATTTGCTTCTGTCTATAGCCCCAGGCTGGCCCATTGCAATGGAAAGGCGCCTCCAATCCGTAGAAAAACCAAAGGGATTCAGCTAACATAGCTGCTGGCTAAGCCAGGTTTGGGAAGTTTGGCCAAGTCTTCATTGTTTAATTGGCAACCAAACTGGGTTTTATCAGTTTTATCAGTTCAGCCTCCTCATCCACAACTGCTCAGAAATCTCACGCAAAGTAACACGCAGCACGTCCTAGTCACAGATGCAAGGTATAATTACATGAAAAATGACCTTTCTGTCAGTTTTGGCAGAATCTAGGAAATAGGAGGATATGGCCTCATTTAGAGGTAGGAGAAAGGAAAAATCTGGTGCACATGGGGAAAGAAAAAAGTAACATAAAACTAAAATGCATTTGAAAACCTCCCTTGTTTTTTGTTTGTTGGTTGGTTTTTTTTTTTCCCTTCTGACTTCTAGGCGTTGCTGGACATGTTCGAGTTCCTTTGGCTCTGTCTAGCACGGAAATAGGCAAATGCAGAACAGCAGAGCCAGTGAAGCCTGGCTTTTAAGGATTTCCCACTCCACACTGGCCTCTTACATCAGTCCTCTGACTTCCAATACTAGCTAATTACTCATGGAATTTATAGGACCTTAATACCAGTGTCGTGGTTTAGGCCAAATCGGCCACTGGGGACATGGGGGACCCCAGATGGGACTGACAGATACTCCCCTCGACCCCTTTTCAAAGAGAGAGGCAGAGGAGGGAAAAAGACTTCTGAGTTTAGAAGAAACTAAACTACTTTTATGAAATATTAATCATAAAATAAAAGGAAATAATCAAAAATATACAAAACCATATCAAGCTCCCAGGATGACTATCACATCACCGGCTGGCACTGGGGAAGTCCCAGGCTGGACTCAGTGACGGACGGGAACTGGATTCCGGATCAGGATCAAAGGCAGACAAACAGACAGAGTCTTCCTCGGACATTGGACATTGAGGAAGAGGAGCTGACCCCTTTGATCTCTCAGCTTTTGAGGCAGATGGGATGGAATACCCCATTGGTCAGTTTTGGGTTACCTGTGCTGTCCGCTCCTCCCTGCAGGTGGGACCCCACTGTGCTTTTCTGCTTCTGACCCTCCACCGGGGCAAATAAAGTTGGTTGGCCTTGGCTGTTAGAGCAGTGAGTATAAGCAAGAGTCTCTCTGCGTACCATCCCTTGGCATCAACTAGAAACATCAGTCTTACCGCTCTGAGAGCGAACATTGTCTGCACAATCTGCTGTTAATTTCAGTAGTTAGAAGAGGCCCAGCTAAGAAGCAAAGTTACTGAACAAAATTGGTCCTGTTTTACCTCAAACCAGGACAACTAGTCATTAACTGTTATTCCAGTAAGAATAATTTGTAAGATCAAATAACCCCAAGATCTGCATCTAGCTTGCTTCAAATAGGGCAACAGGCTCAAAAGTCACTGAGTAAGAACAAAGAGAACCACCCCAACAGTTTCAACTGTGTCCCAAGAGATCATGCTAAAATACAGAAAGGAAAGAAATTCTTACAACATTTTTCATCCACCTGAAGCCTGGATTTATTGAAAACTGTGCAGTTTCTCAGATGCATTTTCTCTGCAATGTTTCATACAGTAACCTGTTATTTTCAATGAAGATTAAGAACTGAGATCGTTTGCTCAACACTGAGGCTGGCAGCTTCATCTTGTTAGTTAACCACAGAAGTCCTTTGCCTGGCAGGGTGCAAGCATGCGAGTACTAAAAATATTCAGCTGAGACAGGGCAGTGTTATCTTATTTGAATAAGAGGAAGGGGAAAGGGAGCACAGAATAGCTACTTGCACATTTCCATAGACAAAAAGCTCAACCCACTCAACCCCAGCCACTTTCCCCAGATATTCAAAGGGTTTATTTGTGTTTTTTTTTTTTTTATTCAAGGATTTTTTAATTTTGCCATAAAACTTCAGCCACAGAAACAATGAGAAGACAACGGCACTGTCCCAAGCTGAGTGCAGCGAAGAGTTGCATTCCTCCCTCCTGCCCGACCATCAGCTCCGCTGTTTCCAAAGGATTTACAGCAAAGCAGTGTGTGACCAGCTCCAAGACCACTCATGCTTCCCCCTCTCATCTAATGGCTCTCCAAAGGGCAGGAAGGCAAATCCTGCTCCCCAGACTGCTGCGAGCACTCTTCACTAACATTTTGCAACTTTCCTGTTTCTGGAAGCCTGAGATGCTAGCACATCATGCTTGTGAGACACCCTTGTTCGGTCAGGGGTATATTTTGCAATGTGACTATTTGGAAAGGTCACTCTGTGCCCACTACCCGTCCCTGCTCTTCCTTCCATGGTGATCCTGGTTTTGCCTCCAGCCACCCAATCTCACCTGTACTCTGCACAGCTCAGCATTTAAAATTGCTAGTCTGGAAAGATAAAAGAAATAAAAATAATACTCATGCATGTTTCCCCCCCTCTGTCTGCTTTCTGCTGTTTTAGTGAGTTAAATCAGCACAGCGCCGAGTCAGATCCACCCAGAGAGACTGTGCAAAGTAAAGTGGGAGCACATAGCTCAGTTTCTGCAATTCAACTTGCAGTGTTTCAGTGCTACAGGCTAGTAATGCTGTGAAAGTAATCTCAGACTCGGGATTTTTAATAGTTCCCCCCCCCCCCGAACCTGCTGAGGACAAGAACTGTTCCCTTAAGCCTAAATGTTGTGCCTCAGGGACCCTTTAAGTACCATGTGGACTAGGAAAAGCGTGGCTGCAAGCTGGACCCCTCTAAATCCCTTAAAACTTGCCTCAGGATTGCACTGCCAGCTCTATGCCCTGTCATTCAAAAGCCCCTTGGCCCCCAACAGCAAACACAGGCACTACAAAGTCCATCCTGGCTAATAACATACAGAAGATGACATTGCCCATCCTTCTCTGCTTTCCACTAGAGCAACAGAGACCCTAGAGTAGGAACAGTGATTTGCATTAGAAATGAACATCAGCATGCACTGGTGGTTCTGCTGAGCCCAACATGGCTGTCACAGCATCCCACAGCAGCAGCGGTGAGAAAAGGCAGAAGAGGAGGAAGGAGTTCAAACCTGCACACAGAAAATAAAAGAAACTGGTTTCTGCAGTGACAATTCCTCCTTCATCTTACTCTTCCCCATGGGAAGATCAACAGCATCTTCTGGGTCTCCTGAAACAATCCTCCACAAGCCTCTTCTGCTCCAAAATCCACCTGCCTCAGCAAAGCCAGAAATCACAGAAGACAGTGCTGGAAGGGACCTTAGGAATCCTTTGTCCTTCACTCAGCCTTAAGGCAGGCTCTGCTGTACTTACCATTGCTGACAAACAACCATCCATCCTGACCACAAAAAATAAAATAAAATAAAAAAAAAAATCACCAGCAGTTGGCACCCCACAGTCTTCATCTCATTCAGTGCCACTGTTCCATACATTTTTCCCTACCTAGTCTTGGGAAACGCTCTTCTGATAAAAATCCAAACTCCCTTGCATCATCTTAAGCCAAATAACTTCTTGCCCTACCCACAACAGTCCTGGAAAATGGTTTGCTCCTATCTTTCTTTCACACATTTGAGAGCTCATATGTGTTCCTCGGTGCTGTCTCACCTGAACTCAAAAAACCTGCAGGTGGTGTTCAGCAGCCCTCTGAATCCATGAAGCCCCTAATACTCCTAGAGAGTGGTGCCAAAAAGCGAACCTGATGCTCCCCAAAACCTTTGCAGCACCCTCTCAGTGTAAAACAAGTACACCACATGGGTGACACGCGATGCTCTGTCTGCACAGCAGAGCAGGGGACAGCTTTGCTCACAACAGCCACAAACCACATAGATCACTGCACATCACCAATCCCTCTGGCAGGTGTCACGCCTTTCAGAGCCCACACAGACAGAGCAGCCTCGTACTAATCCTCGAGCGCGGTACATTCTCAGAAAGCTTTTTATCGCATAGATATGTTGCTTTAACCTAATGGGAGGTGTTTGTAAGGGTGACACATGGAAAGGTAAGAAGAAAAGTTCAGTCACCCAATACTTGACAGATAGACAGAGCAGGCTGTTGAGTGTCCAAGCTCTTACCTCAGATGATGCTGCCTTCTCCAGCCTGCTACTAAACTGCTTTGCTGAATGCTCCCAGGAAAGCACAGAGACTGAGGAATGGGACTTTTTTAAAACCTGCTACAGAAGATGAACAGCAGGGAGAGCTGCTCAACCTTGCGCCTGAAAATGCGTTAGGATCTCACACAAAGCAAGGCCAGAACATCCATGGGACTGCTGTATTGCCTGTTGGCTTGAAAGTGTGTTCTCTTCCTTTGTGCCCCAGTGGTAACACAGGAAGGCTGTGTGGTCACAGGAGAAACTGCAGGGATGTGACCTGCTGGGGCCCCTGCCTGTATTTACTAGGGGAAAAAAACAAAATGGGGAAAGCAGAGAGTGATGACCTTCAGCCATGCTGAAACTCCTTCGTTGAGTAACCCAAACATAAAATTTCATATGATTACATGATACTACCACCTCGAACAGGGACAGAAAGTACAAGAAAATATCATTTTTCCTGCATGAGTTCTTACATTTCAGTCATAGCAGGCTCTACCCGCAGAAGGAATAATGATCCAAAAGGTGTTAAGAGACAAGTTTGAATCCCTGCCCTGCCCCAGATTGCCTTGGGTAACCTTGGGCAAATTACTTCATCTGTCTGAGGTGCAATCCCTCAATATTATATGGCACAAGGACTTCAGAGGTGTCTTTCACAGGATGACAGAGCTTGCTCCATGGCACACATCCTCAGAACATCCCACAAGAACAATGAGTCACTGAAGTAGCAGAGGCCAGTTTGATAGATGGTATCTCCACAGCATCAAAACAACCACAATGATTACTGGTATCATCACACTTCTAAGACAAACGAGGACCTAATCAGAGGAGAAGAGAAATTACCACTTCGACAGCAAGCCAACTCTTCTAGGAGGAAAAGCAAATCAAGATTTTTTCACTTCCTTACCTCGGCCATCCATCAATAAATAAATCTTCTAATTGGGAAGCAGCAGAAGCAACTGCCTTTGACCTGATGCCATAAATTGGCTTTCAAATCAACCAAGCAACAATATTCCCTTCCAAAGCAGAAAGCTTCTCAGCATTTCTCTACCTCATAGTTGTAATGGCTTAGTCATCAAAACAGACAGGCCTCAGGTAAAGCCATGTACTTCATTAGCATTACAGAACCAGCTGGATGACTGACAGAGGGAGCTGCTCACTGGCAGTGCCATTTTCAGGCCTGTCACCAGCAGGGACACTGTCCCTCTGTGGAACTACCAGCACCACTCAGATGCCAGTGAGATCCAAGGAGCATATTTCTCATAAAGACACACATCTGGAACCAGTCCAGACCAAGGAGCATCTGCTTTGTATTTGCATCACTTCACAGGATCTTTCCACTGGCTTCTTCACTGCAGAGATGCAAGCAATTAAAAAATCTCAAGCTCACATCTGTGGTTCTACCTGTCTTATCTTGGCTCCCTGATTATCACTGAAATAATCACAACAAAAATTGGAACAGAGACCTAAACTCTGCTCTCAATGAAATCATCTGCAGGCTCAGAATAAACTGCAGGCTTAAGAGCTTTGCTGTACCGAGCCCTAAATAATGGAGGTGGGAAAGGAACCAAGTCCACAGCTACTATAGCACCATGAAAAGCTGAGCGAGACCTTGCATGAACAACTCAGACAAGACAGAAAATCCAAACATAACCGCTTTGACACATTCTTAATCAAATCATAAAAAAAACCCCACCGTGGAGCATGACAACACTGTGGCAATACAGGCAAGAGCACAGGAACAAGAGCGCTGTGAGCGCGACACATCAGCCCTGCCAACCTGCTTCCACCTAAGCAATCAGTGTCATACAAGCACCCTGAAAGAGACTCTCTGCTCATTAAGAAGCAAGAACAGAACAAGTGAAAGAAGCCAGACATCTTCAAGTCTCAGGTCACAATCCTGTTGATAAGTTTATCAACTGTGGAAGGGAAAAAAAGAAAAAGAGAGAACAAGTTGCTCATTTTAGTTTCTCTTTTTGACCGTATCCTGGATGACAAAGTCACAAGTAAACAAAACGAGGACAGCTACATTTTAGCTCTTAGAGAAAGGCAGAATCGAAGCATCTCTTTTCCTGCCTTCATCTTTCAAGAGTTTCCAAGATATTTTCACCCCACAGAAGTCCTACTTCCCATCCACCACTGACCAGCAGCTGGTCCACTCCTCTGATGCAAAGCACACCATCCTTTAGACTCCTGAGGCACTTTGGATTTGAGGACTGCTCACCCATGTCTCCCATTTCCAAGGGGAAGAAAACCAGGCACACGTGGCCAGACACAGTAAAGGTGACTTCAAGATGCAAAGCAGAGGAGGATTGACACAGATGGAACTACAAGAGGGCCTTCGAGCAGACAGGCTGTAACTATCTAGCAAGGAATATTATATGGGAAAAGGACTTCAGAGGTGACTTTTGCATCCATTAAGATGAAAATGAAATCACATGGGGAAGTCATGGGACAGAAAAGCAAATTCTGCTGAAGCATCCGCATTGGTGAAGGACATCTCTTTACCAGATCCTCTGGTGGACCAACGTTGCTCTGGGACCAGAAGTCAGGAGACCTTCAAGGCTACAGCATTCCAAACATGAACACTTGTGACAGGGTTTTCAAAGTGGCACTGGGCCAGAAATTCAATACGGGTTCAAAGCCAGCCTAGCACAGGTTTGCCAGGCTTGAACATCAAAAGAACAGTGAGGCCACAGCCGGCTCCCATCTCTGAGGACACCTTACAAAGCCATACCCTGACATCAGGGCTGCCGTGTACAAGCTACCCCAGCACATATCAGGAAGG
>VZSZ01011817.1:131478-167583 GCA_013398815.1 Ibidorhyncha struthersii | reverse complement strand
CCCCCCCCCCCACCCAAAAAAAAAACCCAGCCCAAACCCAAAACCCCAGAAATTTCTTCCCAGCTAGCAAAACAGTGTGTCCAAAATACTGTAACAATAGTTCCTCAATGAGGCACTTGAACAATAAATTCAAAATATACAATCCCCTGAGCAAAGAGGCTACCAGAACACAGATCATTAATGGCAAGCAAACACATTAGATGCAATTTAATCTACACTGCATCGCATTTAAGTAAAAGGAGGTCATCTTTATTTCCAACTACACGGTTTTTTTATTATTATTATTTTTGTTTTTTATTAGCAATGTGGGACAAATTAGAATCAAACTCCTATTTTGGTATGAGCTTTGCACAAAAGGAAGAGGCCAAGTGACCACCATGGGGCCAAGAGCTAACGGAGGTGACTTTAGCCTTCCCCTTTCTACAAGGGAGAGTTCATTAACTGAGGATGGAGTGTAGTCCAGGGCACAGAGCAGCAGCCAGGGATTCAGCTGCCCTTGGGCTCTGCTGCTGGCTAGCCTGCGCAGGGGATGCAAAGCCTTTCACATCCTTGTGCCTCCCTGCCCCTTCCCACCCGGTACAGAGGCTGAGGAGTTCCCCTCTTTTCTACAGGAAGAGTTGAAGCCATGTCCCCAGTCTCTGCTATTACAGTGAATTAGCCAAGTAAAATAATACAGGATCAAACCCTAAATGTAAGGAAAGCATAGCCAGAAAAACACCTTCTTCCAGCCCCATCACTTAAAAATCCACAACAGCAGAGAGCAGTTACGAAGCATTTAAAAGAACAAACACCCTGGCAGGCTGAGATTAGGAACAAGAAACCTCATCTCCACAGGTAATTTTTTATTAAGTTATGAGCAGGCAGAGCCGTGACTTTGAATGAAAGAGCCAACTCAGCTTCTACTGGAGCTCCAGTACTGCTGGGCCAGCATAAATTTTAATAAAATAGCAATATAAATGTAGTCTTTTTACCCCTTGAAATGTTGCTGTATACAGAACGAGACTCACAAGCCTTTAAATAACAGCCTATTCAAGCATTACAATGAGCTATTTTGCCCACGTAAGTAGGTACTCTATACCAGCAACCTGGCAGTAATTCAGAGAGCTGCCTCTCCCTATTCTGAGCCATAAACCCACTCCACATACTGACAAACTGATTTGTCAGGTCTACTACTACTACAATATTTTTTTTTTGGCCTGTTAGTCTGTGCCCTCATCACCAAACAACTCACAAAGTCGAAGAGGATAACTTTTTTATTTTTTTTTTTAAAGGAACAGCCTTTCTTGTCTGTCACAGCACTGATTTAAACTGAGATCAATGAGAGAGATCAAAGATAGTGTAAATACATGGTGTTCCTCGCAGGGGCTGATGCACCATAATGCAAACCAGCCCCTAACCAGCAGGGGAGGCTGAGAGAAATCTTCCTTAGAGGTACCAATTATTCTAGCATTCTTTGCATACTGCTTTGATGAAACCAATTACAGCTACTTTCAGACACACAAGGCTGGGCTGGAAGGACAGACTGACCGGCGCAATTGTCACATTCCTTCATATATGTGTGTTAATGGTGAATTCGGAACCCAAGAGGCTCTACAAAGATCCTCCACTGCCTGCTACAGCTTTAAGCAAGGTCTATACTACACAGATGCATCTTTATAAACCTATTTAATTTTATTACCTTTGAGTTACGGAACAACCACACTGATTTTGCAGTTAAGGTAGGAACTAACTTTAATATACAAGACATTTACTTCTAACTCGCGCCAAAAGGCTGCATTCTTCATGAATTTTCACTGCATGCCTTTCTAACCCAAGCTGAACTTGGCTTGCAAAGTCTACCATAAATCAGGCACAGCAAAATAGAGGCGAGATTCCCTTTTGCACAAACGCTACCCTCCAAGTGCTGCACCTCAAAGAGGTCAGCCTAGAAAACCCAAAGCTGCCTTACTTACAACTTCTAGGTGAGGGTCAGTATTTGAGAATTTAAAGTCTTCAGGGTTAAAAGAAGAAAGTAGCACAGCTTCCAAACAAAAGTATCAGCTGGTTTTGTTTCCCGCTGACATATTTTATTTGTGGGATTTACATGTTAGATGACTGCAGTAAAACGGTGTTGAGTGACACAAAACAAGACAGCATCACCCCCATTGGGAATGTGCTGAAAATAAAGAGTAAAGGAAAGGAGAAGAGAGCATCACTGAGCAGAACATGGATAACCTCTCCCCCTCAGATCAGGCACACCAGTGATCTCCATCCAGAATGGGAAAGCGAGATACATTACATAAAGGTGCATTTTTATATCCTATCTCATTTTCTCGCATCCCCTGGGCTCCTTACAGTACCAGCATCGACTGCAACAGAAACAGGAAAAAAAGCTTCTCCTGACTTTACCCCAAAACATGGCAGGGAGGGGAGGTGATGCAAAGGCAAACACCACTGTAGGGGGGGGAAAAACAAACAAACAACAGAAAGGAAACTCCTCAGACAGGAAACCAAAATTATTCAAGCAACACTGCAACTGGAGTTCATCAGCAGGAAAAGAGACAGGACCTTCTAGCTACAAAGGTCACCTGGATCGACCACTGCCCAGGGCAGACAATGAACATCCCTATGATTCTATCTATGAACTATCCGGTCTTGAACATCCCTATGGCAGAAAGCAGCCCTGGCACCTTCACTTTCTGTGAAGTCGCAGATTGATTTCAGGATAGAGCTGGCGTGAAGTCGCAGATTGATTTCAGGATAGAGCTGGCTTTTGTGCGACATCACAAATCCACTTCAGAGACCTGAAGTGGAACAGCTTGTTCTCCCATCCACATTTTTCACAACCATGCAGCCTCAGGAGCTGTCAAGCTGTCTTGTGATGGATGCCCTTGTGCCCAAGAAGGGTTTTCTGGAGGGCAGTAGGAGCCATGCTGTTTTCACCTGGACAGCTTCAAACCTGAAGAAGGGATGATACAGAAGGGATGGTTGTGGCCCTGCCTCCTGCCCCCTTCCATCTTGCGCTTCATGCCACGAAGGCAGGAGCACTCAGACATCCCTCTAACTTCTTTATGCCTCTGAAATAAGGAGTCCTTCAAGCAGGTGAATCAGCTCCACAGATTTTAGGGAAGACAACCAATTTGTAGTAGTAGCATAGTAGTCTCTGCTTCCAATGTATTCTGCTCCAACACAGGTAAACCAACCAAAACGTATAGAAATGTGGGTGGGTCCCACTTTATCCTCTCCTGGTCCAGGTCCAAGACGTGACCAAACATAACCAGAGGTTCATCTAGACTGGTCTGGAAAACCACCACTCAGAGATCCATGCCCGCACCTCTGAGCACTGACCTGCTGAAGTGTAAGCTAAACATCTCTTGTTGTAGTCTCAACCCAAATACTTCTTGTCCTTGCCTTTGAGGAACATGGAGAACAGTTCATTCCCTTTCTTTTAATGTTCTGAAGGCAGACATCGTACATGATCTCAGTCCTCTCTGTCCTATACTAAACAAGCCCATTGCTTTCAGTCTTTGAGGGCAGACCACATATTTGACTCAGCCTTAGAGGTCATCGCCCATCTGCTTTCAAAAAGGCACTGGAGTGACCTTTACTTGACACAGAAATTGTGATACTGGATAACGGACCCAAACAATTTAAATTTTATCCTCCAACAGCTGGGATGCGATTCTCATTTGCTGAAAAAGCAAAAGATCACAGCTTTTGCTGAAGACAAGCCTTGCAAAGGCTGCCAAGCTGGGAGGTACACTCCGAATCCTCCAGATCACTATACTTTCCCACATCAAAACACTTGATGGAAAGATTTCTTCCAATTTCAGGCCCAGTGCCAGCACCAAGTTTATTCCCATTAACTTGCAAAATGTCTCGGAGTAGCATGCACCTTTACGATGAGGTTTCTCTCTTCCCCTACAGGAGCCCTACAAGCTGGCCAGGTGATGACTGCATGGCACAGAGAACACACAGCTCAGCAGACAAGGACTCACAGCCACATTTTTCCTCTGGGCACAAGCCATCTGCATGCACAAGACCCATGATTATCAGTTCATCACCCTTTCCTACCCACAAACCAGGTCTCTCCTCCATAGACAAGGCTGATGTCAGAGCCCACAGGGCATCCTGGAAACACAAGAGCTGCCCAGAAAACAGATTTTCACATTAAGGTTTTTCCCACAGAGAAAACAGAGCCTACAACATTTATCATGACAAAACAGGGGGAGGGCCCTGCTCTTTTGGAACAGGGAGCCCATCCTGCACTCCAGCAGCCCAGAAGGGCCCCATCTCTTTCTTAACAGGCTGTTCAACCACTGGGGTAGAAAAGCAGGCTACCCCTGCTCCCATAGCAGAGACAACCTCACCCTACAACAGCCCTCACCCCAAAGCTGGAAGCACTCAGAAGGACTTGGAAGACCAATACTTAAATTACAATGACAGATTAACTGAGGCTGGAGGTGACCTCCATCTGCTTGTCCAACCTTCTGCTCAGGCAAGGACTGCACATCACAGTTAGGTCAGGTTGCCCAGGGCCTCGTGCAGTCAAGTTCCGAATGTCTCCAAGGATGGAGATTCCCCGACTGACCCCTATTTTGGCACTTACCTGCCCTCATAGTGGATTTCCCCCCCCTCCTCGATATCCAATTAAATTTTCCTTGTTGCAACACACACCCATTACCCTCCTGTCCTTCTGCTGTGCAGCTCTGAAAAGAGTCTGACTCCGTCTTCATATAGCACACCTTTAACTGGAGACCACAACTACATGCTGTGCCCTGGCCTCCTGACTGCCTTGGTGGCTTTCACTGCATTTTCTCTAACCTGAATATCTCCAACCTCTCTCAAACCAGGTTGCAGAACAGAACAGTCCAGATGTGGCCTCACCAGTGCCGATATTAAGGAATTAATCACTTCCCTCAGCTTGCTAATGCAGCTCAGTATGCTATTAACTTTCAACACCACAAGAGCAGACACTGACTCATGTTCAACATCTTGCTCCCCAGGAACCTTGTGTCCTGCCCTGATGAGCTACTACCTACCCAGCCTGCACCAATGCAGCAGGTTGCTCCATCCTAGAGGCAGGATTTTACATCTATCCTTGCTGAGAATTCATGAAAACGATGAGTTTGAGCACCACGCTCCAGCAGCACAGTCCTAGCACTCGGGTACTGGTTATTCCCTTTGATCTGAATTTCTTCCTTGACCCAAAAGGTATTCCTCATTTGTCAGTTCAGATGAAGCATTCCCACAAGAATGCCATCCCTCTAACAAATCGCCATCTTCTGGCACCTGTCAGCTGCAAAATTCACAGCTGAATGTTATCTGATAAAGCCACCTAAGATCTGTCCTGCCTCAGCTGGCTGCTCCTCACACTGCGTTGCTTGTTGCCCAGAACATATCAATAAAAATACATGTCTGATACGGACTGGAAAGGGAGGCAAAATAGTAGCATTCAGTCAATAATACAGACACCTTCCAGTGGCAAACCAATGCCTCTAAACAGTGATGGATAACCACCAAGTAGTAGCTTCTGATTGCTCTTGCAATAAGGAAAGAACACCAATAACAAAAGNCAGACAAAAAAAAAAAAAGACATCAAGATAAGTTGAGAGTGCACATCAACAAATTAATGTCAAAGTAGAGGACAATCAAGTTTTAACATTTTTGCCACCTAAAAGTAGGATGTGATCACTACGATCAGCTCATCTAAATAAAACACATTCCTCAGTTTCAGGGCAGTATTCACTATACACTTGTATTCATTACAGGATCAGATACAAAACAAGCATAGGAACTTCTGAGTTAAGACTGCAAATCCAAACCTGTGATGGATATGCAGGTTTGTGCAGTAGCACAACCTTAACTCTGCCCTGCCAATCATACCGAGCAAAAGCCATATGAACAGAATGAGGATACCTCAGCAATGTGACGGCAGATTAAAATAAATTGGGAAGTTGGGTTTAGACTGCCTTAGTTCTCCGACTCCCCTTCCCCAGTTTCTGCCTGCCTTAGTGTGACACAATGGGAATATGCTTATTCTGCACAGCAACAACAGGAGCTGTAAACCTGCGGTGAATGTACTAAGTTTTCCAAACAGAGCAAAATATCCAAAAGCTGAATTGAAGTATTTCACTCACAAGATCAGCTGAAGAATTCTGAAGTGTCTAGGTGGCTTAGGAACAAGAGGCCTAGCAAGAGCACAACTGTTTCTAAATTCCCTCGGGCTGACTCTGTTTAAGTATTCAGGTAACTAAGAAGCACGGCTGGATGCCAAACCCCTCTCACAGGCAGAACCCCGGTATTTGGGCAAAACTACCACACCACATTCAGGATTGCCGTAGGTGGCGGATGCAGTGGCTCTGCTGGCAGGGGAGCTTTGGAGAGAAGCAATAAGGTCCATTTCACTCCAAGGAGTTAAGACACTGCACTGCCCCACTCAAGCAGGGTAAATGTGACCCAGCAAGCACAGAGCTGGCGTGCAAGCGTAATAGCTTGTCCTCTGCCTGATGAAGAGTCTCCATCAGATTGCACCTGCTTTTTCAGTAGCCTTTAGCACTTGTACTATTTCACTGGACTTGCTTCAGTGTGAAAGCCTCCACTAAAAAGACTGAACAAGCCAAACACAAGAGGCAAGATTATTTGCACAGTGGATTTAGTCTACCAAGGCCATCTCCTCTGCGGAGCTGGCATGTAGCCTGTGCACCGCAGACAAATGAAGGAGTGATGAACAGCTGTCCTGAGCAACACTGAGTACCAAACAGCAGCAACAAACAGCCACAGGAGGCTAAAAACCACATGCAGATCCAGAGGTTGACACATTTCCATGTGCAGACATGGCTGGACTTCCTCAGCCTGAAGTTTCTTGCCATTTGAGTTATGCAAGTTGCTGTCTGGGCCCTGCACTCCTCTCTCCTCAATGCAGAGATAGGCAAGGGCTAAAAAGTTGGTTTTAGCCTCAAGTTGAGATGCTCTGATTTGCTCCAGGAAAACCCCAAGGGTAGACCTGGACAGGAGTAACCACTGCAGGGAAGCATATCAGAGACAGAGCTGGCACAGAAGAGTGTCAGGTCTGCTGGATACAGGGTACAAATCACTCAGCAGTGCTTGTGAGCATGGGGAAGGTCCTAAAGTCACCTGAGACACTTCTGAGTGCATTGGAGTCCTTCAGTGCATTAAAACCAGCACATCCCACTCTCCACAGGTAGCAGCACCGCGCCCTTCATCCTGCAATGAAAAGTAGCCCAAGCAAAATAGGACATGCATTTGTTTTAAAAACAATCAAAAGCGGAAAAATACAAGTCACACTTACAGTGGCAGGACCAGAGCAAAGCCTGCTGGATCACTGGAAAACACTGTTACCTCTGCAAAATTATCTACGCTTCAACAAAACATTTAGTGGAATTACCTAAGGATCAAAATTAATAAATGTTCCAAGAAGACCTTGGATTATTGTGCTATTGTGTTGTGTCAACAAGATGGAGATATAAAGTATCAGAAAAAATATCCTTCTTACAAGTAAAATGAGGAGTGTGCTCTCACCTGCCCCATTACTACATCTCCAAGTAATCAAACACAGATATAATTTTGCTGTTTGTTAAAATCAAACAGTTCAGTCAAAAATAATGGCTTCTGCTCCAACCCAATGTGACTAATCCAGTGATGCACACACCAGGCAATCTACTTCATTACTGTTTTAATAAAAAATGATTTCACGGATTCTTTTTTTTCCTCCCCTGAGATGCCAGCATATCGGTGATTACTTAGGATTATAGCAGTGATCATTCCATTAAGCAACCCATTTCACAAGGCATCTATGATTTAGACATCCAATTCTGCAAAAGTCTTGATGCTGCTGTGTATTTCCTTGAAAATAAGAGGCCCAAAGAATGGGAAGTACAGACTGGGAAGTTCCCATCGACTTGAATACCTACACAGTCTGAGGACTGAAGTCTTGGGAGCAATTCTCTGCTGGCACTGACAGGCAAATTCTGCCAAACTCCATGGAACTGAGTAATGGGAATTTGCTTTTACCTGTGCAATTGCTATCCACCAGAAGCCCGTTCCTATCATCCAGCTTTGAAGTTCAGCTGTCATGCCATACACCACAGCAATAACCAGCTCAGATTTGTATTATCAACAGAAAGGTGAACACTGAAGCAAAAAGATACAGCTTTCCTCTTTGCCTTCACTTCAGAGCACAATCAGCCAAAATGTTCCCACTGTCCTGAAATCAGTGCAGATCCACGAGAGAAGCTTCATCTGCTGAGTGGACATCTGGCCACATCAGAGGAAGCAGCTTGGTTACCGCTAGCCAGGCAGAACACTGCAACAGGTCCGAGGCAAGCAGCCTCTGAAATAAATTCCAGGCCACAAGGAAGTATCTATAACCGCTGTTCACTGCCGCTAGTCTCTGTTCCATTTCTCAAACGCTCAATACCAAACCAAACTCATTGAGAGGTGTTGTTCTTGGATCAACGTACATGACTACAGATCTGAGTCAGCCTCTTCAGAACATAACTATGAAGTTCCCACCAAAGGACAGCAATGCTTTTATAATTCATTTTATTTCATTTAATTGCAAGACAAGAGTAACTCTTCCAAATTAGGTTATTTTCTAGAAAATGTGCCTGGTTTTTACTAGCTTAGCTGGGCAAATCACAAAGGTTTGTACTGATCTTAGCATCTATTTTACAGTCTATGGAGATCTGCATCCAGCAGTTAAAGAATCTTCCAAAAGAATTTGTCTTTGATAAACAAACATTTTGTTAGCATTCCAGCAAAAACATAAGAACCTCACACTGAGGAAGGTTGATTAATTATATAAAGACATTGATTCCTGCTTCACATATTTTTTACTCTATAATAAAGCTGTTTGAGAGCCAGAAATCTAGCAGCTGCAGTAATACGATGCAAGAGAAGTTACTGTAACCAGCAGACAATCTGATCCCAAATTTGAATTTTCTTTCTTGCACCCCTACAAAAGTGTAATTAAATACTTGGAGGTGAAAGAAAAAAATACCTACTTAATAGATTCCAAATCATTTCACACTAGTACAAATCAAAATTCAAGGAAGTTAGATGGAAGGAGATCAAAATAGAACCTTTGCTTGCATCAACCAAAATTGACAGCAATACCGTTAAGGAGAAAAGCACCACAGAAAACCAAAGCAACAGTTTTAATTTACTGCTGAATCTTTCAGTTCTGTTTCCTTCCTTTGCCTTCCTTGGCAAGTGCATGTTTTATTTATGATTAGAGGAACTTATCCCTGAAGGGCATGTCTCACCAAGCTGATCTTTTAGGGGACAAAGTAAATTTAATATGAACTTTGTCTGCTTCAAATTGCCAGAATGGTAAATGAGCCCATATATTTCTATCAGGTTCTCTTATCCAGTTGCTGTATCTCGGTTATAACGGAAGGAGCAGGCTCTGCTGCTAGAATTAGGAATGGCTTACTTTCACCCAATACCTCTTTTCACCTCATCAAAGACTTCTTACAGACAAAATAATAATAGAACAAAAAGACAGGAAAAGCTTCTTTTACTGATAAACTAAGCCAAAGCTCTGCAAAAGAGCTAAGCAAAAAGAGTTAAAAGTCCACGTACTTGCCTTTGTCCAGTTTCATCCCACACTGGATTTCAAGAGACAAATCATTGTCAAAGGTACCCAACAAATTTTTAAAATAACAAACAAACAAAAAATAACCCACACAACACTACACACACCTCTAACCCTAAAAACACAACCTCTTGCTGTGGAAGTTCCCAAGTACTCATAGTTCTTGATTCATCTGACTTAAAACCCTTTCTAGGAGTTATCCTAGACTTCCTGGAACAACTGGTGGCCAACTTAAGGAACATCATCCTTGAATGACACACCCAGACAAGGCACATTCCTGTTCCACCACTGGAGATCACACAATAGCCACCTCCTCCTCACACCAGCTTGTACATTACCCATAGTGGCAGCTGACATGGTCTCTTGAGCAAGCTCAGACTTATATTTATCAGAGTTGCTGGTGCATGTCCAGAGAAGAGAAACAAAGCCGGTGAAGGGTCTAGAGCACAAGTCTCATAAGGAGCGGCTGAGGGAACTGGAGTTGTTTAGCCTGAAGAAAAGGAGGCTCGGAGGAGACCTTATTGCTCTCTACAACTACCTGAAAGGAGGTTGTAGCGAGGGGGATGTTGGTGTCTTCTCCCAAGTAACAGGCCATACGACAAGAGGAAATAGCCTCAAGTTGCACCAGGGGAGGTTTAGATTGGATATTAGGAAAAATGTCTTCACCGAAAGGGTTGTCAACCATTGAACAGCCTGCCCAGGGAAGTGGTGGAGTTGCCATCCCTGGAGGTACTTAAAGACAGGTAGATGTGTTGCTGAGGGACATGGTTTAGTGGTGGTTTTGGCAGTGTTATGTTGATGGCTGGACTCAATCTTAAATGTTCCTTCCAACCCAGATGATTCTACGACTCTATGAAAGTACAGACTTAATGAGTGGTTAAATGGAAAGCGAGCAAGCTTCACTGGAGGATGGATGTTTGATTTAATTAGCACAGTTTGCACCTATTGTAGTGAGACTCTTCATCACCAAGGGCCATACGTAAACAAATGTTACAAGGTTTTAACTTCTTTTGCTCCACTCCAAAGAGACGAGTATGGAAGGAAGTATGACAGTATTTTGCTCAGTACATCAGTTCATTTGTTTCCTGCCTCCAGCAGATGAAAGCAATCCTACCCTTGGCTGATGACTAAGTAGTTCAAGGAGAAAAAAAACCCCAAGGATTAGTCCTATGAAGCTGGCCTTTCTGGAGCTAATCAAATCTTATTTGCTCTAATTTGATCCTTATTAGACTTTGCAAGGAAGATTTTCCTCAGGCCATCTCAAACAACTCCTTTTTCATTATCATGCTGTTTGTAGGAACACGTTTACATACAAAGAGCAAACCATCTCCAGATATTCCAGCAACCCTGAGATGCTGTTTGCACAGAAAAGCCTCTAAAAGAAAAGAGAGCAGGACTGAGAATACCTGCTCATGCCCAAAGTGCAAATTTTTGTTTGTTCTTCCTTCAAGTGTTTGTTCATCCCATTAGAGAACTCTTACCACTTGCAAATTATATTAAGTCCCTGCCAGGACAATCATGCTGAGTCAAATGCTTCACTATACAACGTAATTCTCTAAGTAACCCTCTAGATACTTGCATCAGACTTTACCTCCAACTTTCTCATCTTTGTCACATCATCCTTAAGTTCTCCTGGGTCTATCAACTAAGTTAACACTTGGGTGTCACAAAACGGCTCAGAATGGCAAAATGGAAATGCCCATCAGAAGGTACAAAAAGTTTCTTGTGCTTGCTTCTGAAGAGCCAAGAAAGTCCAGGTTTCACATACTGCTTCAGTCACAGCAGAGGCTGGATACAACAGCAAGCAGGCAACTCTTTCCCCCAAGGACTACAGACCTTATGGGACTTAACTAGTGTGGAGCTGCAATGTAATACGCTAGGGCATTTAGCACTGTTAAGGCAGCTCTCATACAAGCAAATCAAAAGCAGTGCTTCCATCATGCAAGCTTTCTCACATTACACCACTCCGAGAGCTTAGATCTAAGGCACTGAAGACAGCTCATCATATCTCAAACTTCTCATCTCAGGACGGGGCACAAATACTTACAGAATAACAGAAAACACAAGAAGAAAACACTCCAAGTATGAAGAGCAAAGTCAAGCTCAGCTCTCCAAATGTGAAGGACAGAGGAAGGAGTGCTTCATTCTGAATCCTACTACTCTGGATGCAAGTATGTGCTCACACAAAGTCAGGTGCAAAAGCTAAGACTACAGAATATATTCTTGATCCAGTAGTAACTGATTAACAAGCAGTGTTTAATTAGTGCCTAGCACTGTCAATTTCCAGCAGTATCACCACTGCTGCTGAGAGATACTGTGTTTTTTGGTGTAGTGATCTTTTTTTCTAATTTTCACCTGCTTCTCTCCGTACAAGGAATTGGGCAGCCAGGCAGAAGAGATGCTACTGGATCAAGAATATATTCTATAGTCTTAGCTTAGTCTTAGTCTTTTTTTAGCACCGGCATTGTGCTGGAATTAACCTTTGGTTGGCCATGGGTGTTAGAGCAATAAGTATAAGCAAGAGCCTTTCCGCATACCATGCCTTGGCATCAACTATAAACATTGGTGTTATCACGCAGAGAGTGAACATTGTCTGCACAATCTGCTGTTAATTTCAGCAGTTAGAAGAAGCCTAGCTAAGAAGCAAAGTTACTGAACAAAATTGGTCCTGTCTTACCTCAAACCAGGACACTGCTGCAAAGGTTAATTCCAACGCAATGCCGGTCAGACAGAACAAGACCACAGAGCACTGAGATTCTTCAGGTTCCTCAGCTCCGAATGAGTGCTGAGTGACGAAAGGTAGATTCTAAGGTTCTCTATAGCATTTTCTATCATGATCAGGAAGGCAAGCACAGAGCTGCTGTGGCAAAAGACTTCAACAGTCTAAATTCAAGCATCCCACTATTATTCACTTGCACACACGCACAGGTAACCCTGACCCTCTAAAGTGAAAAGTCGCAGTTCAGGGCAGATTCAGTGCAATTCTTGTAGCTACCTCTCAGCCATCATATCTCAGGCAGGGCAACACCATTTAGTTAATAAAGATTCAAAGTTTGGCAGCATAGATTAAGCAACCAAGATGTGTCCTGTTCCTATCCCTGCTGATGACAGATTTGTGCCTGTGCCCCATCCTCCTTCCTAGACTCACCCTCTCATGCCTCAATAGAGGGGATGCTCTTTTGTAAACAGACATAGTCTCTCACTGTGCACATGTGAATTGCAGGATGAGGCCCTGATTCCAGCTGGAGTCTTCAGGCACTTATATAAAACAAATAACAAAACACCCCCCAAAACTCCAAGAAAAGCACCAGCTATTTTTCCTTCAGTAAGTTATTGGTACCACACAAAGTGCAAGCTTCTTTTTTTTTCTCTCTTAAAACGAACGTTTCTTAGGCTTCGAAGCATGAAATAAGTAAGCCCCATAGAGAATGGTATTTTTAGCTTCCAGGATCACATGATGTGCCAATGGCGTCTGTCAGGATCATCAGTCTTGCAAATTTAAATTGATTGAAATAATAGGAGTGCTTGGCAAACATACAACTTGAAACATATAAAAGGCCAAAACTTCTAATCAGACAGCATGAAGTAAATGCAGTCCTCTTTATAAACCCCCTAAACAATTCATATTAGCAGGGCTGGAAAAAAAGCTTACTGTGCTGCAAAACTATAAAGCATTTTTAGTTTTATTTTTTAATTTTATCATAATCAGTTAATTTCTTTTTCATAACTCCATCCTTTCTCTCCAACTGTTTATACAAATCAGTCTCTTACATTAAGAGCTATTTAATTTAGTACGACACAATAATTTCTACTACAAACAAACAGCTGGATGCTTGGTGTTATTCTTGCATTATTGTTATCCTAGATGGATGTGCAATGCAGTAGGAAAAACAGGCAAAAATACATGATGAAATACTCTTACAAGCCTGGATTTATACTGATCAAAGACAGAACAGCCAGAGAAAAACATCAGAAATCTTCTGCGGTTTTGGTGTGAGGTTTATTTTTTTTTTTTCCATCAGACAGTAGAATAAAAACCCAGTGGACAGAGATCTCCCATTCCCATGGCCAGCCGTCCAGCACCATTCCGAGTTGTCAGGCGGTCCACACCTGCTGAGCATCCACCAACACACATACACAAACATCCCTCCTACAAACACTAGAGAGGATTAAGGGAAAGAAAAGGTGAAGTAACTGAGGATGACAGAAGAACTTGTTTTGGCCAAGGTCAATGAAATTACAGATGAAAATCAACCAACCTGCATGGTTTTCTAGGATTCCACAGTTTTATCTGTTTTAATGATTTCATGCTCTGGATATAATGAATTGAGTGAAACACATAAGGTGTGTTTAGGAAGAAAAACCAAAACACCGCAGGGGACAGATTTTCCTCAATTGCACCACAATAAATCTCCAACAATTCCAGTAAAATCTGTGGGTTTCCACTGGGGTAAAAAAGGCGGAAAGATATCCCCCGATTGCCACTGTTATTCTTGAATTACACTGGTAAAATTAACCAGATTTTCTCATCAAGGCTGGTCCCTTTTTGGTTTTAGAATATGAAAAAAATCAAAACTTCATTGAGAGCTACAGCCTGTCAACTAGAGCACATAATTATGGTCAAATCTAACTGCTAAAAGCAGGTGACTTATAAGCAAGCTCCACTGACATATGTTTGAGCTAGTACATACACCAAGGATAAGGTGTTAAAACGAC
This sequence comes from Ibidorhyncha struthersii, assembly GCA_013398815.1. NCBI lineage: Eukaryota > Metazoa > Chordata > Aves > Charadriiformes > Charadriidae > Ibidorhyncha > Ibidorhyncha struthersii. The sequence goes on along the minus strand of VZSZ01011817.1, from coordinate 153,269 downwards.
CCTGTACACTGTAAAACAGTTTGTGTTTGCTCACATGAGTAAAAATAATTGTACTCCCTTTTTCATTGATTGATATCTATAAATACTCACTTTGAGCTTGAAATGACTTTCCCCTAAGCAGGAACTGACCAATTTATGTCCAAACACAGGAGGTTGGGAGCTGGGCACAGTGTCCAAGTTCACAGCAAGCTCAAGGCATAAATCCTCATGTTCCCTTGCCAGGATCCAGACTCTCTGTGTCCAGCTACAGCCAGGGACTGCACTGACTCTCCAAGGATTTCTCATAACTTAAAGAAAAATTAACTGACTGTTACACTTTGGTTTTAATACACATGCATTAAAATTGTATTACATATATGCTTTGGTTTATATATTAAAAGTTAGACTATGTAATAATGTATATTTGTATATAATTTAATAGAAAAATAAAGAAAATTAGATTAGACAACCTTAACTGTCCTTTCTGGCCTTAAAAACATCTATCAGTCAGAAGGCTTTAAGAACACATACACAGAACCAGCTGATCCAGCCACCAGGCAAACTCAGTCGAGGGAGTCTGACCAGATAAGCAGCTCCCTGGTTCAAATGTCACTGGAATCTAAGGATGCCACTGGTGGTAGTAGACAACCAAAGCTCATGATTCACAGCAAGCAGAATGCCTCCAAAGGAAGTATTGCAATAACATGGTTGCTTGTGATAGTGCTAGGTGAAACCCAGCAACTTTGGACACCCTTCTCAGCTTTCACTTCTGCCAGGAAATTTCCAGTCCCAGTAGGATTGCTTTTCTCGGATGGTACCGTGGATACCTGCAGCAGGTAAGCACCAAAAGCAGTAAAGATTGATCAGCGTTTACAACAAAGGCATTTTAAAGTTCTGCTTTCATGTTTCACCTCAGTAGATCACAAAGCACACACATGAAGGAGACCTCCGGAGTTGAAATTCTAGAGAGAAGATAATTCCTTGAGAAGTGTTCCAAGGTAAAGTAGTCCTCACGAAAATTCAGAGATCTCAGAGGATCAGTGATATCTAGGAGGCTCCACCACTTGTTCATTTCAGGGGCCATCAAAACCTCTTCTCCCATGTGCTTTCCAACCAGACACAGTTAGAAATTCAATTGCATTAGATCTGGGTACACTAGATCTTGACAGACCAGTGGGGAAATCCCACAGAGGAGAACACATATAGCTTGTATGTATTTATTTATCATGTTTTCTATAATGCATGGCAGATTAATGAGAGGAGTAAAATTATTAACAGCCATCTACAGAGATGGAAGAGTGCACAGTATTTTCCATTTCCCCTTACTAGCCCCTCCAGGAAGTTCATCTGTAAGTCCACAATAATTGCAAGAGTTAGTCTAACTTCTNAATTTTATTACGCTCTTCTTAAATAGAACAATAACAAAAGAAAAAAAAGACTGTACAGATACCAGGCTATACTTTACTTCAAAGGCAATTTCAATTCCAAGTTACCACAAAGCACTCTTAACACTGATCTCTGTTTCTGTAGAATTTGTGTATCCAAGGGGCTGGGCAGGACTCTGATCTTGGTTAAACCTAAAATAAAACTCCCATGCTGCAAAGAAGTTATTTGTACACAGACTGAACCCAAGCTCACAAATGGCCACGTTTCACATCTTGGAGGGGAAGGTGACAGCTTAACAAAGTATTAAAAAAGCATTTTCAACTTGAGCATACACTATGTATTTTGCATTTAAAAACTACCCCGACTGCCCACAGGAGCTTATGTGTTAGATGCTCAGAATCTGTGCTATAAATAGACTTCAGCAGTCTTCTGAAAAGCATCAAGACATAAGAATTGTCAAACATGGACAGAACACCTAAATATTCAGTGATCTAATTTTGATCTCACTCACACAAGGTATATACCGTAACGCCGTATTTTTAATGGAGAGAGGATTAATCTAGACGGAAGATTACTACCCTATATTCATTTCTATTTTTAATCCTTGTGATTAATTATTAATGTTACATGGCATGTTTAAGATAAGAACATATTGCTGCTCCAGAAAAACTAATAGAGTAGGCTTTCTTGGTTTTCCAGATAAAAGAAAATAACAAAGATACAATCTTCTCCAATTTCACACAACAGTCCTGTCTTCCTGTGATCACTAAATTAACAGTGCTGCTTTCACTTTGAAAGGATATATAACATTTAGGATTATTAGTCAGCTGTTTGTTTTTCTAGAAAAAACTCAAACAAATATACTCCACAAAGCAACAAACAAAATATCCTATATCATATCCCAAGCGATCTCTTTTCCCAGTTTGATTCTTTCTAGTTTGCAAGTTAGGATCTGCAGAAATTAGCACTGAAGAAGGCAAGAGAAACAATTACAGGTATAGTGCTGATAGATACGCACCAGTAAGTACAGTCTATTTGCAAGCAGATGCAAGCAAGACAAAATGCTGGGATAGGAAAACAAGACCAAGGGGCTGACTTCTGCAGCCCTGACTCAAGGCAATATTCCCATTAATTTCAATAGTTTGGCCTGAGTCAGGACTCCAGCTCCTGAACCCTAACAGCAGGTAAATAACCAACCCACAAACAACTCTGCCAGCAAATCAATACTCTCTCTAGCTACGTAACAAGAGAGCAAGATTTTTCTTTTCATTAGTTTTTTCTCCACTCCCCATGACACCGCAAACACTCTGTGCCCACCAGCTCCAGTAAAAAGGAAAATCACGAAGGGTTTGTCACCGACATGCAAAATTCAAGCTTCGGGGCTCAACTTAACACAAAAGTGACACGGTTCTGGAAAAGACAGTCAGTGGGCAGCTGACTTAAGGCAGCTTCTCCACACGATGCAAAACAATATGGGGGCACTAATTGCCAGAGGTTGTCACGGAGGCCAAAAGCAAGAGAGTTCAAAGTTTTGGTTCTGAAAGTGACTGACAGCTTGACGTTATGAGGGGATGACACAAAAGGGTCACTTTATTCATGTCCTGTTTCTTTTCCTACAGCATCTCCTACTGGCTCTGCCACATGAGGATCCCATGCTAACTAACCAGACTTCTGGTCAAAGCGTGGAAGAGTGTGATCTGCCCCACTGGATTAAGAGTCCAGCTATACAGAAGTATATCTCAGATGTTAGTTCCAGGAGCTCCACAACTACACAAAGCTCTTAGCTCTAAAAAGAGAGATTTCTAGCTTTTAAAGTTATTTAAAAAAAAGAAAAATGGCTAACAATTTGACCAAAAAATATCCCATACACCAGACACTGCTACAGTCTCCAAAGATACAGGAACAGTAGTTTTAAGACAGATGAGTCATCACTCCCTTTGACTTACATGAGGATTTTGATGCTTAAACCAAAGTTAGGCCACCAGGAGTACAACCCTTCACATGAGACATATAAAGCATGGGGGGGGATATCTTTAAAATATTAGTGAGTCACACTAACAAGAGACACACTGATGTTTATAAGCTCAAAAAATTATTTTCAGGAATTTTCAGAAACCAATATGGTCATGACCTATCCAGCCAGGGCTTGGTATGTGGCAAGTGATAAAGAGTTCAGATTGTTGGGTCCTTCCCACTGGGCGGCTGTAGGGAGACATTTCCTCCCAGAGACCATTTCTAGTTGAGCTAGGGCTGGAAAGGAGATTCTCCTACCCAAGCTGGGAACTAATATACACTATGCAGCCTGCTCTAACCGTACTGCAGTCACTGCTCCCCGTTCAGAAGACGTCCTTTACAGCCAACTTACAGATTATTCAGATTTTTCAGCCATGGGCTAGATGTCAGTTTTGAATTCCAGCCCCTTTACCCTTCAGGCCTCCCATGGATACAGCTGCAACCCTCAGTCCAACTCAACAGCCTTTTCACGCAGTGATGAAGTGGGAGATGTTTGGCTGGTGGACCCATCTGCTATTTTAATGGATATTCTTGACTTCCCAAGGCCACAGGTCAAAAGGCAGTAGGTTAGATGGCCTGGATTGGACAATCAATCAATCTCCTAAATACTCCTACAATGTATTAGGTTATCAGGACCATTAAACATATTTCTTCTGGTATTTAAACAGTTTCTGCTTCACTATTCATATAGTCCTCCTATAATTTGTTACGTAGGTGAATTTTCCAGCCCGTGCAAAGGTCAGGGTGATGTCTACAAAGCACTTAAGTCTAACTCCAAATGGTACCTGAACCTTTGCTTGTCATGTACCACATCTAGCAATGTCACCATCTGTGAACAATATGCCGAGATGACTTCACTTGCAAAATGCTGGCAAGATACTGGAGAAAAAGATCACAAGGTAAGTTAAAAAGTTAATTTCAAAGTCATTGATAACTTTGCCAAAATTTTTGCCTCGTTATCTGCCCAGCTCTGGCCTTGATCATCTCATAAACATAGGGGAAAATTAGAATTTCATCTTAACATAAAATTTAAGTTCTTAATAGAGTAATGAAATACTGTCTCTTAAACATGCCTCAGCAGGCACTGTTCTGTGGAACAGTAAATTCTGAAGAGTAACGAGGTGGCACCGAACCAAGGTCTGTTTGGAACTTCTATATCTAGAAGGATGTATTTCATAACAACCATCGGGTCTGGTATATCCAGGAAAAAAGCACTGGTCACAGTTCTGGGAACTTAGTTTAAAAATGTTGCAAGGACCTTTGACAACTCTAGGTAGGCAAAAGAAATTCTGGAAGAGTGGAAAAGCACAAACTTGAATAAAAAGGAAATATAAGCAGCTGTATATAATAGGCAGCCTGTGTCTTCTGTTCCTCTAAAAGTACCAGATCAAATAATCAAACAGGCTACACTTAAGAAAACCAGGAAAGTGACAGTCAGAGGCTCATCAAGACTAAATCCCATCAGACTGTCATTTCTTTCTATGACAGAATAAGGGGTTTGTGAATAGCAAAGAATGGGAGACATTACAGATCTTGACACCAGTACAGCTGCTGATACTGCGCAGCACGATGAGACAGGGAATCGTTTTCCCTGGGTGGAAAAGTGCTCAAGAGCCACACCTGTGGTTGCTATCAGCGGCTCGCTGTCAAACAGAAGGATAAGTGAGGGTCCTTTTAACATTTGTTATTTTCATAATAGGGAGCTTAATCATTATCTCTAAAATTATATTAAACAGGAAGACTGCAAGTACATTGGAGGAAGAACTGGAATAATTTTAACAATGTGGAGAAATGTAATTCTTCTCTGCAAGGTTGTGCTGGTGAGACCTCGACTGAAGACCTGTATCCAGTTTGAGAATCTGGATTTTAAGAAAGGTCTAGGCTCACTGGATAGAATCGAGAAGAAAAAGAAGATGGGCAAATTTCTAGAAAGTATGACTATACAGAACAAGTGGAAGAATTTGGTTTGTTTAGTAAAGATGAAGGAAAACAGGAAAAAAGGTTCTGAGATCTATAGGATATTGCTGCAGAGGAAGAGACCAGTCACAAGGTGACTAGAACAAGTATTGGGTTTGAACTACACCAAGGATTTAGCCATGAGGAAATAACAGCAAGTGCAGCACTGGAACAGACTGACTGGTAGGATGGGCAAACCACCACTGATGTTTGAAAAATGGATTAGACATGTATCCATTAAGAACATTACAAGTGACCCTGCTCATTAAGACACTAGTTATTTCTCCATATCTCTGACAGTTCTATGATCCTCTTATTAGATGACCACCGCTCAACCCTCAGAGCTTATAAAAAAAAATTATTTAAAAGTGGCCAAATCCCAAACACTAATCAGACAAAACTTCGCCTGACTCTGGAATCTGGATCAATGGCAAAAGCATCAAAGACCATGTCAGGTTCTGCCAGTCTTCACCATGTAACTTCATTTGAGGAACAAATCGTTATTCAGCCTGGGTAACGTCCCACTTGAGAAAGAAGATCATAGCAGAGACTGACTCACAATTTGGATGCCTGTCCATGATTTTGTAAAGTTTTAGGACTACCGTTATGGTTTTACACTTGCATCCAATCTCCACAATTACTTTAAAATGTTCTGCTGTAATAGAATAATCAGAGGCAATTATGGAAGGTCAGAGAAAGAGCAGGCATAATATATTCTGTCAGCTCCTTCTGATAGTTCATGATGTGGAGCTTTATTAATGTGTCTGGGACACATCCCCCAGCCCACTTCAGAAACACCAGTGCTCCCTGGGGGATGGCACTGAAGGGAGTCACAGCTTTCAGACCTCTCTTCAAAAAGGTAAAGATGATGACTTTCAAAGAAGTCAAAAGGAATTAGAAACCTTTTCCCCAAAAATCAAATGGGGGCATGCATAGCTGTAAGAATAGGTGCTGTGGCAGGATTAAGGCATCCTTTCACCAACTCAGAGAGGCCAAGGTCAGCCTTGGTCCAGATTTGCACCAGAGGCTGCACTGCCAATTAATCCAGCTCTAAGCAGCTCCTTGCTCGCTCAGACCAAGCACTGAAAAGCAGCCGGATATAATATTAGCCACTTCACAACCTTATGTAGTGAAGACTACAGGCACCACTATGCTTTAACTTCACTCATCCAACAGGGCATAAAGTTTGAGTGACCTGTCACCATGACCAAAATCCCCAAAAATGGTTGAAGAGGAAAGCTCAGAACTTTCTTCTCTGCTCATCTCACATATCAATGCCAGGCAAGTGCAAGTTCAAATTTATAGGCTGGTTGCCCTTCTCATCTGATCCACTCTAAACACACAACATTTTATTTCCCCTGCTTCTTTCACTTTTATGATGGAGCAGACAGATGCCTTTGCATCTCCACCACTGGAAGATCTTTCAGAGGGCAAAAAGCTAAGCTTCTGATACTGAGCCGCACTTCACAGTAAGGGCACATTCATGAGAAATATATAGCGTGTGACTAAGTTGCTAATTACCTCTGTAATACTCAAAATCAAGAGATCACAAAATAATTTATAAAATCTATCAAGTCATCTAGTGATGAGCTTCCAATCACCTGTTTATATTTGTCTTTATAATAAGACTAATCATCCTAACTGTCCTTACATTAAACTATTACTGTGTTCAGAAACAGAGGGAAGAAACATTTCTCTCAGACATGCCCTGCAAGTGACTTCCCCTGTTCTCAACACCCCTCTCTACCACACTACAACTGACAAGTTATATATGATCACAGTTAACCTACAACTTTTTCCTTCCGGCTAGTAACAAGAACCCTTCTACAAAATTCAAAGAAGAAACCAATAAATGCTGACACGTCTGCTCCTTAACCTCTTCTTTCTGTATCATACTCTCCCAGAGCAGTACTGGTACAGATGAGTACATCCCCATAGTCTTTTACAGGTAGACATCAGTAAGTTGTGGCCCCATTCAGAGCCCACCACACACAACAGTGCTTATTAGAGCTAGCACAATGCAGAGCTGCCGGTGGCACCATGGTTTTAACTGGAAGTTGCCTGAATCCACATGGCTCACAACACATAAAGAGTAAATTCACCTCTACCCAAAGGGTAAACGTACATGGCAAGAAGCTAAAGCCAGTCGCTCTAGAGCCTTCGGCTCTGCCAAAGCAAACTCATCAATTGCCAACACTGTACCTCTCCAGCAGTCACAGGACCCCTAGGACTCCACCACAAACTCTGCTCCAGCATCTGATCTTAGCAGAGGAAAAAGACGGAAACTGAACAGATTAAAAAAAATGCCTTGGGACTAACCTTTTTCTCAAGCTGTCTAAGCTTCTCTGCAGCCTCTGCCAAAGCAGAGAAAGTAGTTTCTAATTTGCTATCCAACTGCAACCAGTCACTTCCCAGTTCCCGTCAGCACAGTATAACTACATAGCTCCAACGCATCCCTCTCCCAGCACTGCAAGGACTGCGAGCAGCATAGCCTAAACCAACTCCTTGCATGTAGCCCCCGACTGCCCTTGTTATGCAGTTTATGTTTAAACAGCACAGAAATGGGATAACTTGAATTCGTTTCACTGATAACCTTCAGCATCTGTCTTCTCAGAGCTCTCTTATGAGGGCTCTCAGCCTGTTTTCTCCTACCACGCTCCCACAGGTCAAGAGCCAGCAGAGAGTACCTGCCTGCCAGCACGTGTATGTTAAACCTGCTGAAATGGTCTCTGCCCTCAAGGAATCTCTGCAAACCCTTAAGGTATAAACAGGAGAGAACTTCATAAGCTACCTTCTGTAGGTTTGCAAACATTACCTCATTATCAGCCACTTCTTTGCATTTTTGCTTATGAACGCAAGACTGAATTTCATATTTCACCTCCAAAGCAGAGCAGAGTCCTCCAATCCAGCAGCATTACATAAATGAGTTTCACACCAGTGGGGAGAGCCTAATAGATTTTGTAGGTCAGTGCTTCTGGCAGATATTTCTCTAAAGACTATGTTTTGAGTTCAAGGGGAAAAAAAGCCAAAACACTACCCTTCAACTAGATTTTTGAACGCATAGTCCAGTAAAAGCTGATAAGAGTGGGGGAACAACAGAAGGAGGAAAGAGCTCAATTGATTTGTTGTAAGCTGATCTGAAAGTGTTTCGAAAATTCAGGGTATGCAAGGACAAAATAAAAAAAATATTCTAGCAGAGAACAACTCAAAAATAAAAATAGCAGCAGTGGCTAAGAACAGTTCTTCAAAGGGATGTCAGACTTTACAATACTTTGTGCAGCAGCAGTGACTAAAAAGGCTTCACATTGTCCCTACATGGCGGTATTAAAAACCAGTGCTCATTTCTTTGGGAAAAAAAAGCAAATAACAAAAGCACATACAGCAGAATAATAAAATGCAACCAGAGGAAGGTTGCTTTAAATCCTATAGGGCACTTTTCCTTGTTCAGTGCAGTCACCACAATGTCAAATTCTAATTTTCGAGACAGGTCAGAAATGTCATAACTGGCAACACAATGGATGGCACAGTTGACAAAAAATAATTTCTAGGAACTTAGCCTTTAAAATAAACAAACAACTGGTGACATTCCTTTATTGCCTTTTCTAAAGCTAAGAGTTACACTGAGTATTACATCTGCTAACAGACAAACTTTTATGCTTTATATGAGTCCTCTTGTGCAGCAATGTTTTTTTCCCTGGGCTCTTAAGAAGCCAAGGTGTCTGAAATGACTGCAGAAGCCTCTTTCTCACTGACCTGCAGGAGGGAAGCTTACTTTTCCTTCTCTGGGTGCCATGACATATTTGTGAGCCTAATAAAATCCTTGCAAAGTAGATAAAATATTAAGTATTATCTCTACATTACATCAGCAAAGAAACAGAGGGCCAGTAGTCAGCCACCGGTTTTCTGCAAGTACAAAATTAACCTTAGATTTATTATTTCAAATAAGAAGAGATTATCATCATGAATATTTTATGAATTTTCTGTAGCCTTAATATAACAACTACATTCTCTCCATTCTTTAAAGCTGCAAAGGGTTCACAACCATCATCTGCGATGCTCTACAGACCTTTACCAATAGCTGTGGTTCTGAAATTAATCTTTTATTCATTGAATTTCAGCCCAAAACCTGAAACTGTCTTTTAGAAACATTTTATTGTTTTTACTACATCATCTTAAAGTCCCAAACAAAGGCAGGTGTACCCTGTGAGACTCCTGGCATCCCAGTACAGTCTGACGAAGTAGCCAAACAGTATGAAGCCTATGTCTCCCTTCCCAGGCTAGTATCTTATCTTTGTGCTGGAAGGAATTATGATATAAAAGATGTGTTAGCTTCACAGGATGCTTATTCACACCAAACAGGCCAATGCTTTGTTTTCTTTCTCCTCCTCTGTCTCCACATACATTGGCAGGTGGGGGGCACCTGACTTCAAGACCTCAGCTGATGAATGAGGGTAACTCCTGTGAAGAACTGCATCCAAAGAACCAGCAACAACAGACAAGCAAATCCGCAACAGCAAAATGGACAAAGCCACTTTCCTACAGGATTGCGTCTTTTGTGTCTGAAAAGCAATTAGACAAATTCATGGAAGAAATACCCAACAAAAGCTACTAAAATGTACATACACCAAGAATTTCCCAAGGCACAGATCAATGAGGGGTGGAAGTACACCAGGAACCTGCCTTACACTGTTTTCTGCATATCTACTGCTAACCACCATCTGAAGCTGGATGTTAACTGGATGCATCTTTGACAAGACCCCAAATATTTTATGCAGTACACATCATCTTCAGGAGTAAGATAATTCTATAGCTTTCCCCCTACAGGAGAACCAAGAGGGGCCCCTTCTTCAAGCTGGCCACGTGTTTTTAATAAGGTCCATCAGGGCTCCACGCCTTTCACACTCTCACTCCTGGTAAGTTTGCTTGGATTTGGCCAATAGATTCAAAAGTTACAGGGGGAGGGAGTAGGGATAGAGATATGATGTTCACATAAGCCTTGTTTCCTTAGGAAACCAGGTTAAAAAAAAAAAAAATCAACAGATGACGAGTTACAAGACATTCTGTAACCTGCTTTTAAAACACCCAGGAATGAGGTGCAAAGTCCTAACGGGGCATACAAGGATGTGTTTGACAAGGAGCAAGTGCTTACATTAGGCAAAACAATATTATCTTTAAAAAAATGATTCCATGATAAAAGACAGACCCAGTAGCAACTCCAAAAAGCAGGAACCTGCTCACTCATAGACCTACCACAAAGCACAGGGCTATTCTTTCGTTTCTAAATCATCCCTTTTACTCTCTTCCAGACCTTAACAGACTGCTACAAAAATACCATAAATTATAGAGTATGAATGATGTCAAAGCTTGCTCTCAGAGGGAGGCTGGGAACAGCAATCATGTATTCTTCAGTTTGGGAATACACAGACAAAATTTTTGTTCATAGTCTATAAAAAAAAAGGCTCTGCACATCAAAGACACCAAATACATTTCCTTTCAGATCTTCCCTTCAACCAGCCCAGTCTGATGCCACAGACACAGGGAGAGAAGGGAGGCTGACATGATGAAAAGGGAAAAGTCAGGACCAAAGAGAAAGGCTTAAGCCACTGAAATACACAGGGAAAGCGTAAATACAGCAGAAGACCCACTCTCTACACAGTCGGTTCAAACTGCACTGTGTTATTCCAGCTGGCTTCCAGAGACCTGCTTCTGAATACCTGAATGTGACAGGAGATAACAACCATAACTCTCAAATGAAGACCTAGAAATCTTCTCTTCGTGTGCATAAAGGATATTTGGCAATTCATGCTGCTCTGAACTACAGTGCCTGTCCACAGTCCCAAGCAGAAAAACTTGAACAAAATGGAATGACTTGTTTTACCCAGCTACACACCATCCATTACCCACAGGAAGCATATGAAAGCCAACATCCATTAAGCCACTAGTGGATTCTCCTGTTCTAAGGTGATCTTTTGCCAGGTAACACATCATCGGGACTACTTCACCATGTAGGGGTGGGGGAAAGCAGAGGAAATGATCAAAACCTTGATGCTGTTCTCCACATCTGTCTTCAACAGAAAATCCTAAAAACGGGGCTGAACTTTTGTCTACAAGTAAACCAAAAACATCCTCAGTTGTGAACATCCCACATCTGGGAGCAGCTTTGGAATTAAAGTAAATCTGAACCCAGACAACTGAGGTCTGTCCCTTACTCTTATTTGTATGGCAACTCTGAGACCCCAGCTGAAATAAAAGACCAAAACAAGCGTGTGTTACTAAAGTGCACGGTGATAGTGCTGGATTTCTTCTCCCCTCATATTTATTCTATGTAGGGGAATGGAGAGCTCCCACTTTGTGTGCTCCTTAAAGAAGCAAGCTATAAGGAATGTCTTATCTCCACAATGTGCTATCAAACTTCACTACACTGTATAAACGTTTTACACCAATAATAATTAAGATGCACATTTTCAAAGAAGTGCCTCTAAAAGTTATGCACACAAAATTTGAGAGCACTGCAGCTCAGTCACATGTACACACTCAGCAGAGCGGTATTTCCAGGTGCCTGCTTTAGAAACTTTGGCTCTCAGAAGAGCTGCAGCGGCTGCATCTGTGCACAGTGTGAATACCTAAGTTTAAGCAAGTCTGCCCACGTACAGACATCTTTTCTTCTCACCGACTTCTCTAAGCCCACAGCTGAGGATGCCTGTCTTCACAGGGATGCTCAAAACAGTTACTGTGAACTCACTTCAAAGCAGATGTGCACAACAACACTGCACAGACCCTAGTTAGAAATAGAGTTGCTCTAATTTGATCTAATTAACCTCCTTTCCAACACTGAATGTGTGGAAACAAACAGGAGGCATTGGAAAACCCAGCTAAAGAGCCTCTACACTGCTTTCGCCTGCCGCAGCGCATCTACAGGCAAAGTACAACCTCAGCCTTACATGTCAACCCTCTGAACAACCAGTCGGGTCTGCATCAGAGAGCAGATGGCCTTCAGAAGGCTTATTCCCGGACCCACACCTCCATGAAGACATTAGGTCAGATGACAGTTGTGCATTTAACTGCACGCTGATGTCAGTCCAACGGTCCCTGCAAGCGTCAAGCTTTGCAGCACACAACCACAGATAAACCCATGCCCATTGCCAAAGAGTCCCCCAAGAAGAGTGACAGAAGGCAGGCCGTGTACTGGATGAATGACCTTGACAGGACACATACAGCTTAGAACATCAGCAACAGCTCAACTATGTTTTTCAGCTGAAAAATGTCTTTTGTGCCTTCTTCCAAGGTTCTTTTTTTGACGCATGTGAAAAGCAGCGCTTCTTTAGTGATATTCTAGACAATTCACCAGTCTGAATTTTTTTCTCAGAAGAAATGTTCTCAAAATGTTTAAAGTTTTCTTATCTAATTCCCCACTTTCCCACCCTGGAAAGAAGCAAGAATTGTTAGAAAATTAGGAAACTTCATCAAATGTGTTCTTCTTTTCCATCTTCCCAATAAATGCTAAGTTCAATCATTTTCCACCTGCTCTTTGTGTTAGTACCCTCACTGAGTACCAAGAATTGAGTAAGTGCTTTCTCACATGTAGAGCCAATCATCCTCAGATAGGAGTCCAAACCATGGTACAGAAACAGCAAGAAGAGTTCACCTTCCTACCATCCATGCTGTCAGCACTGAAGAATTTCCTCTGGTGGAGCACTGCGAAGCATCCCACTTGCACACAAGCTGCTACAAATTCTAGCCCCTGTAACGTATCACACAACAGGTTATTTCTGGTACTGCAGAGAAAAACCCCGATCTGCACCCACACAATTCCAGGGCTGCAAACTCCACATGGCAAGCTTTGTCTAAGAAAGGATTAAGAAGTCCCAGGATTCAGACATATAAGAGAAAAGGGTCATAACTACTGCACTATAACTATGTCATCGTATTTCAGGATGCCAAATATAAATCACATCACGCAAACTAATGCAATCACTTTTCTGTCTCAGAGCATTCTGACAGAGAACATGTGTTCCAGCCCTGTTTCACGCTTATCTTACTAAGGCACAGCAGCACATGGTTTCAATATTGTCCTGAGACATTCAGGTAGAATGAACCATAGAATGGTTTAGGTTGGAAGGGACGTTAAAAATCATCCAGTTCCAACACTCCCAGCCGTGGGCAGGGACACCTCCCACCAGACCAGGTTGCTCACACACTATATGATGCCCATTAGCTGGAACGGACCTGCACAGTTGTGTTCCCAATAGGAAACTATTCTTTAGCAAGGTGCACAGCATCTCCAACAATCCCATTAATAATAATAGTGTGTGTTAGCCCTCATCAAAAATGTCCCTCAGACTAAGCCTCTGCAGGAAGAGATAGCTGTACCATATATTGCTTCAGCAGGCAATTGCTCAAGCAGTACTACTTCAGTGCCATTCCCATACACTTCCCAGTCATGACACAAGCACAAAATGCCCGAAACAGGAAGGAATAAAACTGGAAGAGTTGCCAGGTTGGCCTCAAGCTACAATTTCCTTCTCACTCTGGATGGAAAGATCACTACCAGGTCTATGACTGGTCTAGTAGTGGATTTGGTGAAACTCTTTTGGTGGAGTCATACTGACCCATGAACTGCATGCTGGTGCTTGCCTCTCCCTGCCTCCTCCCCAAAAATATAATCAGAAACTTAAATGAGACTCAAAACAGACATGGAAGCTCTTCTTGCATCAGACAAAATAGACTGGATGGCTTTGAGACAAGGAACAGCTTTAAGACTGCCAGAAACAGCAGGAAACATCTTCCACCCTAGACCTGAATCCTGCTCCCTTGCCTTAGCTCATAAGGAAACCAGAACGGGAACAAATCAGTCTCTCCTTCCTTGTCTCTACAAAAGGACACCAGAGACACATTTCTCACTCCCTCACCCTGCTACCCCTCATCCAGGTCAGCCCAGCTGAATGCAGGAAAGGGCAAGTTCATTTTATCAAGAGTATTTGTAAGGGAAGCCTAGGAAGAATCAGCATGGTTTTAAAGTAATAACAAAAAGGTCTTTGTGTGGCAGATACACTGACAGCCTGTGTCTCGAACACATACTGCACACTTTTGAATAAATTCAGTCGCCACTCAAACTGCCTGGGATGCGCTCACTTACAGCTCAGCCATCACCATGTAAGCCATACCCTGGGTATTAGCTAGGTGTAACGTTACAAATTCCACCTTCATGCAGTGAAATATGCCATTCCGCAGAGGGCCAGCCCAAATTTGTAGGGCCACCGGGGAGTCCCACTTCACCTTAATGCAAGAAAAAAAGATTTTCAGTCTCACTAAGCAGTGCTCATCCACTTACTTTTGGTGAATAATTTAACCAGCCAGTTAAGCACTTCACTTTCCGCCACCCCCACCTTATTTGCACATTTGCCACAAAGAGACAGTAACTTTTTTGCAGACATTTTCATTATTCATTATTGTGATCATCCAGCAGCAGGTTTGTGTGAAAAATTCCTGCCGGCAGTTGTTGGACAAACAGCAAGCCGCAAATTCACTTTCATGGGTGAATTCCCATGCAGGTAGCTGAGCAAAGGCCCATCAATTTCCAAATGTGCAGCAGCAATAATTGCAAACTTTTAAAACTGCTAATAAAAAAAAAAGGAATACAAGCATTGGAAGGAAAAAAGTTTGCTCAGAACCATCTGTCACTTTGGAATATTATTTTACCACATTTAGAGTGGATGAAGAAGACAATGTAAGGGAAAGAATGCCAGAAAGACAGTCAAAATGAGGGACACCTCTTCTGTGCACGCCAAAAGAGTGACAGAAGCTCATGGCATACCCAGGTCATTTCTTAACAAGCTATATGCAGCAGCAACTCTCTTAGGAAAAACAAAGAGAGAAGGCAGCATGCAGCTCCATGCTGCCATGACGACACCAAGTTGAGCGAGCTTAAAGCCACCTCAGGTGAATTGGTGCAAGTGAGGCAAAGCAGGAGGCTGCCAGACAGCTGTGCCACCCAGGAGCACGAGGCACAGCCCAGGCATCGCCCGCAGGGCCAGGCAGCAAGGAGGCCTTTCTGCGAGAAGGGCTGGAGCAAATGAGCATGAGAAGGCAGAGGAACTGAAAAGCCGGCACAGAGCACATGTAGAAAGCCACCAAGTTACTGAAAGCACCTCTACCAACCGTAGCACCAGGCTAGGTTCAGCACAAGACCAACTGTGCAGTCACCAGTGGAGGAAGAGATCGCTACATCAAACATTATGGCTTGTTGTGCACAGTTTCTGGCAAATTAACATTCCCCCCCCCCGCCTTCCTGTCTCAATTTCCTCTGCCAAATAGGAGTAATTTTTCTCAAAATCTTGGCAGACATCTTTATGAGGCATGTTTAAAGCTTGGGAAATAATTCTTTAGATACATGAGGCTGGGAGAGACTTTTTGGCCATTAATTTCAGCCTTCTGCTAATTTCCAGCCTTAATTTATTCACGGCCTGTTCATACCCATTTGTCGGTGTGCCAACATGCCGTTTTGGTTTAAATAACTCTTCTTTCCTACATCTCCCTGTTCATCCTCCCAAGATGTATTTGGAGCAGCAGCCATGTTCCCATCTTGGCCAGCCTACACAAGCCAAGCTCTGTCAGTCCCTTCTTCCAAAGGTATGCTCCCCATCACCCCAGTCCCCATAGTGTCCTTGCTGATTTCAGTTCACCCCTCTTGCCCACAGTTGTTCAGAACCGTACCCGTAGGCCATGACATGCTCAGGTACCACAGTTTCGTGGCTCAGCTGCCCAGGGATTTGACCCAAAGAGACCGAATCAGTCCCTGACAAAAGGCCAAGGACTGAACCAGTTCCCTCTCCTGCCAGCTAATGAGACCCCTCATCCTCCAAAATGCTTTGAGTCCCCAAGTAAAGGAGAGGTCCCATACTCCAGTTGCCAGTGCAGTGCTGCCTTACTGTCCCTTCCAGGACAAACAGAAATCTGCACTAAGCCTGGCCCTACTCCATTAAAGAATGCATACCCGATCTTGCCAAAATTAGTGGGCAAAGGAATTTGTAAAATCTGTTTTGCTGAAAGAAATTACTTCATAAGTCACTTCTACCAGTGCTGATACACAGCCATACGTTTATTTAATTTTTTTTTTCCTTAACAGAGAGACAAGCCTGCAAGGAGAAGCAACTACAACATCCTATGCTGCGACATCCACTTGTGACCCCAGAGCTTGTGGGTAAAAGGACTGTTATATCTACAGTTTGCAATCCAGCCCCCACTGCAGTACACCCTCCCTAAAAGAAGGGCAAGGAATAACTCTCCTATGGAAAATCCCTGTCCAGTATGAAAAAGAAGTGCTTTGAAATTAAGCTTATTCCAGCCAAGGCTTGCATCTGGAGTCCTTACAACCCAAAGGCTATCAGGTGGCACAGGGGCAGCTGCCACAACTGGTACGAGCTAAAGCAGCCCCAAGACTTTAACTCACACAGAGGCTGATTCAGACACCACCGCCTCTCTCCCAGACCCCCTCAAACACAACTCAATGAAACCAGCCTCATCCACCAAGTATTTCAAAGCACCTCTCCTCGGCTGCTCCTTTCCCAGTCTCCCCCATTGCGTGTGCTCTGTGCAGAGAAACCGAGGGCTCTGCGAACTGCTGGAGAAGCAGCTGGGTGCCTCCAGCAAACAGACTGAGACTTTGTTCCTCTCGCTGGAAGTGACAAGCCACCAGGAGGGCACGGTGTTCAGTAAGCACAGAGATGATCTGGGTTTGCCATGTGATTCGTACTGCAGCAGAGCTGCTGGCACAGCTGCTGTAATAACCAGAAGAAAATTCCCTCCAATGTTTCAGAGTTAAATCTCCCCTCCACAACCTTTTACTCTGCTTGGAGAGCTGGAGAGACGAATTGCCAAGCCACTGGTGCTGGCTCAGCATGCCTGTAATCCCAGCCTTATTAAGAAAAGCAATTAAGCATGGACTTAACTTTAAACACATTGTCAAAGCCCAGTGGCTTAGTGCAAGTTCAGACTTAAGCAGATGCTTAAGTTCATTGCTAACTTGAGGCTTAGCTTGCCAAATTAAACCGCAAAGCCTTGCTTGAGCTGTTCTTGGGAAGTGAGAAAACACAAAGCTGATTCTCTACAGCAGCTGGTGCTAAAGTTAAGGACAGGGTCAGCATTTCTTCCCAGGTGCCAAGCACCGCCAAGGACACACACTGCTGTAAGGGCTTTCCAGCTCCACAGCAGACAGGTCTGACTGTGCAGGCTGCACCAGAGGGGTGGTCACCCAGAATCACGCTGTGTGCCCAAGAACATAGCCGACGGCCTCACTGGGCACAGACACAAAATGCCAGCCTCTGCTCCTAGGAGCTTACACAACTCAAGGCAAGCCTGAAGGAGAGGAGAAGGGGAGCTTGAAGCAGCACGGGACAACGTACAAATATTCAGAAGTCTAAATCAGCCTGCTGATTGCTGGCATTCACGGCCTGCTGCGATGGGAATCAAACCCTCCAGATCTGAATGAGACACCCCAGAAGGGTAGAAATAAGCTTTACCTATTAAGAGAAGCTCTCCATTCATGATGGAAAAGAGAAGATGATGGCCGACATGAAGAGCCAGGAGAACAAGTGCAGCCACTGCATTCTCAGTACGGTTATGCTGTTCTTGTCCAGGCCTGAGAAAACGGCATTACAGAAACACAGATGCGTGATGCTGAGAGCCAGGACAAGACATAAAACTTTGTCGATGGTGAAAAGAGCTCCAGCAAAAAGACATTACACAGGAAGAAACTGCTTGACTTGGTGAAGCTGATGAAGAATGGAAACTTTGGCTGGAGCAGTTTTAATTCAGTAGAAGGCACAGAAAAGGTGTTAGGACAGACTTGAAGGAGAGGAACTTTATAGTGTGAAAGTAAAAAAGCTTTCAGTACTGAGATGAAAGGCAGATGGGGTGGCAGTTGGAAAGAATCAAAAAAGAAAGAAAAAACCCAAAACAAAAAACATACATACTCTTAAGACTGGAGACACTAAACATGATGGTATTACCAGCAAAAAGTCAGAGAAGAATGAGAAGTTATGGCAAAGATCAGGAGAGGGAACAGGGTTTCCCACTGTTTGTGTAGATGGAAAAGCTGGATCAGACCAAATGAAAGCGCACACACTGAAACATGAAGACAAGGGGTCACAAACATGGGAACACCATCTGCAGCCCCAGGTCAAAGGCTGGAGCATCTGATGTACAGCAGCACCATACCCTGGGAAATTACAGAGTAACTTTGAAGAAATTCACTGGAAGAGACACAGCCCCTCTTCCTTCCCACAGAAACAGAGACCTCGTACATACTCCATACATTTTAAAGGCAGGAATTGAGGGATCGAGCCACACATCCAAAGGTAGAGAGAGGATGACTGGGATCAGCAAGAGCCCTTTCCATCTAAGGAACAGGGGGGGATGGAGGGGTGGAGGGAATCATATCTTGCTCCAGTTCCTATGACTTATTATGCAGGATATGGGGGTGGTTTTTTTGCAATATACACAGATGCAAATACCAGACCAAAATACACGCTCCTGCTTAATCAGATGACTTACAGAGAAATAAATAAGGTATTTTCCTTCTCTAACAGCTTTTTTTAAGGATATATAAAATTATAAAAGTGCCTGACTAAAAATTAACAAAAGAATCATCATATGCACACTCCCAATTCTGAAGTAGGTTAGTGCACACAAATATAGAAGATGAAGCAAAAGTCACTAGAAAATACTGCAGTACCTTGTAATAACAGCTCTTGGACATTACCATCCTCTGACATTAGATTTCATGACAATTTGTGACCAGTCTTTAGCCTTCACACACAGAAACCTAGGTATGATCTCCTGTTAAACCATGGAATATATGCCGATCCACTGAGGGAGGGATGTAAATCACTAGCACAATTCACAGAGCCTTGGGCTTTTTTTGTCATTTTCCAGGACCCCCCCCAAGAGTGAGCAGAACAGCAACCACCCACCTCCTGCCTTCACCTTTCCTCATTAAGAGAAATCCTGTCCCTAGCTGGGCACAGCAGGCTGGGGACAAAGAGGAGCCTCAAGGAAGGTGGTGACTATCAGCAGGCTTCCATCATCCACATAACATCCCCACCTGGTACCCAGCCAGCTCTCTGATCAGACCTGAGGGGTACCCAAGCAGCAGACAGCACAAAGCCATCCTGAGGACAACAGCTCAACCTCAAGCTGCCTTCTTCCTCAGGCACCCTTCAGACCCAGGCAGGAGCAAGGTGACAGCATAAGCAGGTGACTGCACATGCCACAGGTTCAGGCACAAGACAGGACAACGGCTCATCCACCACTGGGGAGGGTATGGACACAACCTACCCAAAATTTTGAGCGAATTGAATGCCACCAGCATGCTGCTCTGCAGTAAAAGGCACCGGCATTGTTCAGTTGCACTAAAACTGTATTTGGATAGCGGTGACAAGAGTCACGCCCTCACCAAAACAAACTGACATATCAAATACATTAATAATTAGTTGTACAAATCTCCCACCTTGAGTGGGAAGCATTTTGATAGTACTGTAGCTGTACTGAACAATTAATCAAGAGAAGAACTGTCAACAGCACTTTAAAGCAACACTACTTGAAGGCGATACTTCAGCCTAGACACAGGAACAGAGTAAGAACTCCAAGCCAGGACCCAAGAGTGACTTTTGCTGCCTCAGTGCCAAGAGGCTGTACATTCAAGATGCCTGAAAGATGCCTGTATTTTCCCCAGGCAGGGGCAGAACATCTTCATGAAAATCCTAACACAGGAAAGCAGTTTATAAACTCAAAACACACAGCCATGAGGATATAGTAGTCATTAGCCAAGTGCAAGCACTCCAAAAATTACGATGATAGTTCCAAAACTTATGAGACTGCTTTATAAGGAGTTCGTAGCTTAGAAGGTGTATGAGCTTTTCATTTACCCAAGGGCATTTAAGTATTGGGATACCTCTGGGTTATGCACTTCCAGTTTTCCTCTTTAAGCATGATGACCACAAATTTTGCTTATTTTCTTCAAACAGAAAAACCTGAGATACCAACTACTTATATTTTGCCTCAGCACCTAGTTGTCAGAGGTACAAAATCCCAGGAGATTTGCAATAAAATCCCAAGAGTCAGCACTTTCGAAAGCCTTGGCCTCTCCCAATGTCTTTTATCTCATTTTAAGCAGACGCAATTTGTAGCACCTGCAGAACCTGGTCCTGGACTAAGAAAGCTTTTCTTTGTCTGGGCAGTCCTCTCCTAGCCTCCCCGATGCACCCGCACCGAGCCACTTGCATTGCCAACACCGAATTCAGGTCTGCATTTTGATAGAGAGTGGGAGTGTTGCTGCAGACTGAAAAATTGCATTCTGCTACTGAATCAAACTTGCGACAAAGTATTAAGCCAGTATCCTCATCCTTCTCTGGTAAATCACACTGTAGTGATCCTCTGGAGCCGCTGCAGAACTTGGGATACAGATCCCACCTGGCTCAGACTTAAATAGCCCCTGGACTGTCATGCACCCATTCCTCCAGATTGCTCTGAGCATCTTCCCAACTCCTCTGACTACGGACAAACCAACTGACCTCACCAAATGAGCGTTAACACCCACCACACTGTTAGCATGCTACCAGTAACAGCTGAGTAAAAACACTGGGCTTGACCATTTGCTTTTTCAGGTGACCGTTACACAAAGGAATTCTTTTTCTTTTTATTGGTTTCAATGCATGGCTTTCCTCCCTCTGTCATAAAAAGCCCACAGATATGCTTATTTGACATTAGCAGTTTATTAATTGTGTTTTGGTTTATTGTTGTATTAGAGCTGGAGAGCACTGCACTGTCTGCTCTGGAAAGCAATTTACCTCCTTTGATTCCAAGGGGAGTTTAAATACGTGGAAGAAGTCTGCTCTTTAGTGCTCACCTCACCTAAGAGAGGGGGTTTTTTTGCCTCTCCCCTTCCACTTTGCCTCCATCCCCCTTTTGTTTCTTCAGCTGTGGCATGTCACAGCTTTTGCAAACTGCGAAGTAAGTATTAGACAATAAAACCCTAATGCATCCATTTCCTCGGTGGTAAAAATGAATCATTTCTTTCATTAGCCCAACTTTCCCCATTAAATAGCTCTACAGAGCACTGGGACCGCCACAATTTCTGAGAAACCCGCTACCGTTCTCCCAGCCGGCTGGAAACCCGCTGCTCCTAATTACAAACTTCAAAAGCAAAAATCCTGAATTTCTGCAAGGACCAACTGCTTTTAATTTCAGCCGCTTCTTTTAAGGAAGAAAAAAAAAACACACAAAAAAAAAAACCCAAACCACAACACCCAAACCAACAGCAAACCCCCGAAACCACAAGTGTCTCGTACTAAAACGGCACGAAGGGATCCCCCTCGGTGACTCCCCACTTTTCTGGAAGAATCTAATTAGTTTAGTGAGGAAGATGAATAACCCAAGAGCTTCACGCCGAGGCGGCCGCC
>VZSZ01011817.1:117521-130510 GCA_013398815.1 Ibidorhyncha struthersii | reverse complement strand
CCGGTGTCACTCCGCTCCTGCTAAGCCCCCCACCCCCAAATCCTCCCCGCTGTGGTGACCGCCCTAAGGGACGAGGTTGTCTGTGGAGTTGAGGGGGGTTATTCTGGCTTGTGGGACGGTCAGCATTTCCCCACGCCCTGGCGGCTTGACACGGGCGGGGAAGGTGTTACAGAACCATAGAATGGTTTAGGTTGGAAGGGGCCTGAAAGATCATCCAGTTCCAACCCCCCTGCCCTGGGCAGGGACACCTCCCACTGGACCAGGTTGCTCAAAGCCCCATCCAGACTGGCCTTGAACTCCTGAAATGGTTCCTGTGGCCCACAGAGCTGCGGGCTCAGATCTGTCCCCCCAGGGGCTCCCACAGGTGTCAGAGAAAGGACAGAGGACTCCGAAGGGGGAAAGTTTCACCACTGTGGGCTGTCCATGTCCCTCCAGAGGAGCCCGTGGCTCTATCTAAGTGTCACTCAAAGGCATGCCACCTCAGTGGTGGCAGGTGTGCTGTCCCACGATCCGGAAAAGTTCGGAGGAGGAGAAGGAATATCTGCCCTCTGCCACCCAGGTGCGTTGTACACCTGCTGTAGCTCCGATCGATCCATAGGGTGTCCTCTAAATCCTGTGTTTGGAAAAAAAGAGGTGAGAAATTCACCGTTTGGCTTTGTAACTCATTGGTAACAATCAGGCTTTGAATTACTTGACTTTCCCTGCTACTGGTCCTCGTTATGTTTCTCTCTGCCAGGCTGAGATCATTAGACTGTTTTCCTCCAGGATGTATTTCTATGTAGTAAACAACTCACTTTTTCCCAGCCCTTTCATTGTTTCGTGGCTCTGTCATACCTTATCATCACCTGCTCCTTTTCAGTCCAACCAGTTCCGTTAACTGGTGCATGGGGGATCTGGTCGAGGCTTTTCATTTCCCTTGCTTCCTTCTCTGTTGACATTCGTTCTTCTCCCTTCTGTGCTTGGCTAAATCAGCTGATGGCACAAAACAGCCTTTTATGAGCACCAACAAATAATGGATGTATTAAAAATAGCCATGGCTGTGGCTTTGCACTGGGGAGTCATTAGCTGTTTAGCGTTTATATGGTACTTTCAAGATCAACGTTTTCATGTGTATGAATGCAGATATAATACTGCACTTAAGATATTAAACACTCTTTTGATCTTGATTTCTTGTCTCCTGCCACATTGCTAGGTCATATTAATGGTAGTTAGAAATCAGTGATAACTCAGGAATTCAAGGCATAGCTCGTTTCACAACTTCATCCCCTTTTAGACTAGCTGTGAAATAAGATTAGTGACTTCTAATGTTTTTCAATGTATAGATTTTTTTTTTCATGTTTGTCCAACAGAAGCACAGACTCTTGCATGGTGAATTTACACCAGCTGACAACAGCCATTTTCTTTTTACTTCTGATCTGTGGAGTGATATAAGCAGCCTGCACCCCTCCAGGATTTCAAAGGCACTGGGACAGAAGCAGCTGAGAGCCAGACCATATATTAGTTGGCTTTGAGAAGTGCTGGGTCAGTAGGAACGGGTAAGGCTCTAACCCCTTCTGCAAGATTAAAATTCTCTGTCCTAGTTAGGGAAGCACAGCTGATGCAAAAAATCACTTGCCTGGTGTGTTGTGTGGAATCTCTGAATTCCTCCCCTTCCCAATTTCACCTCCAGTGGGAGTTGGTGTTATGAGAACATTACCAGCATTGATCTCGGCTTCAAAGTCAAATTTCAGGACTTAAAAGTGTTACTTTGCAGAGAAAGAAAGAAATGACTGGTTCATTTGAAGGTTAAACTAATATGCCCAGAAACAACTCTAAGCTTCAAATTCTTTCCAAGCACCTTAGTTCTAGCTTAATTTTTCATCTCTTCTCTACCTTTTATCCCTAGGCTTTCAAGGACATGCTGTGCATGTTTAAACATCGCTAGATGATAATATAAACAAAGCCATTCTTGAAATCGCTCCTGACTACAGTTCCCTTCCAACATCACTCTATGCCATAGATGCACAGTGATACCCTCTGTCTCTTTGAAAGCTTATCATGAATTGCAGCTTCATATTGTTTCTGAATTCTTACTATGCTGACAATTTTTCTTTTAAGAAAAATCAGGCAGATTGCTATTTCTGCAATTAGGCTTTTTGCAAGTTATGGTTAAAGGAGTGCAGAGGAAGCCCAGCTGAGTAAGATGTATGAACTAGCATTTATTACCAAGAAAGAGACACTTACGTGATTAGGGGCACATGGGGACTTATTTGTTTCATCTTTTCAAGTTAAGAGGCCCATCAAAGTTGCTGGTTGCATAAATATGCTAAAGTGATTTTGCAGAGAAATTTGTATATTTACCACTCTGTGACTAAAATCTAAGGGTTGATCCAGAAAAGAACTTTAAAAGCATCGATTTAACCTGGAGCTTGTTGTAAAGGTTGAATTTCCCCCAGACTCTACAGATGGGTATCTTTCTCTAGAAAAAGAAAGAGGCTTACACCGTTAATGGCCGCAGGATTTGGCCACAGTTTTTCAAAAAAACATATTTAACTCCAGGCCATATGTTTGCAAAACTAACCTCTTGAGTGAGAGAACAATGTAAATGTCTCCTGATCATCTTGCTGATTCTGCAGACAGACAGTCCCAGTGTCTTTTTCTGCTGCTCGCAGCTTTCCCAGACAACCTCAAATAGAAAGGAACAAGAGTCTGAGTATACCTCACAGCTGCCTTTCCAATCCCACCGGCTGGTGCTGTCATGAAACAGCGAGTATCCTCATGTGAGTAGAGCCTGAAGAAGCACACCTTTCCTTACCCGCCTATTTCTCACCACATCGACTCTGATTCTTTCTCCATGAGGCAAGAGGCACCATTTCCTCCTTTGCGGTTTGTGGTTCCTTATTTATGTTGCAAGGTACCCTAAAGACCCAACGCTGATAAATCAGTGAGTCCCCATGTTGGACAAGCGGCCCAAGGGGTTTATGAAAAGAGGACAAGAGGAGTAGTGAAAATGCTTAGGGTTGAAGTGATTGCCTGATCCTAAAGCAGATTAACCACAGGCTTAGAGAATTACAACCCAGTTCTCCTGTTTCCCATGCCAGTTCCCTGTCCTGCTCCTTCACTACTTCATCCTCCTCCACACACCTCCCCAGTTTACCTCAGATAAGAGAAAGGGGCGATCTCTGTCCATAAGCAGAGGTTACTGCCAATCCTGCCGCCTCATCTCTTTGAGGAGGTTCCGACCTAAGCTATTACCAGTAGTGAGCTGTTTCTTTCAGTGCCCATTTCTTTCTGAATGCAGCTTACCTTCGAGCCTGTGAACACGTGAGAAAAAGAAAGACAAAACTGCCATAGCAAGGAATGTTTAATACCAAGTGACTTTTTTAAGTGAAAAATTAATTACAAGTTGATCATTTCAAATTAATTGTTTCAATTCCAATATACTATTGCGTTTTTTTTAACAAGAATGTGTTGCTTTGACTTGGACTGCAACTTAGCAAGAATCTTTAAAAAGGCATGGCAAATAGGACTTTCTCTCATGTCATTTGGATAAAATTATTTTGCGTGTTATGGGCCCAGTTCTCCTCTCAGACAAGTCATGCTGGTGTAAAACTGGCGTAAACATGAAGAAGCTGGACCCATAGAGAGGGAAAAGAAAAGAATCTGTAGCATTTAAAGTTCCTCCAGTTGTCCTCTTAAGTGGTACCCATGGAAGTCACTGGAGCATAGCCAGTTCCTGCGCACTTTGCCTCACACACACCAGGGATGAAGGATGGACTAGTCTCTCCATTGACATCAAGGTCAAAAAGGACTCATCGGCAATACAAAACCATTTAGTGTAAAGATGCCTGAAGCTGGCAGCTTGGTTTTAAGAGCTTTTCCCCTCTGTTTTAAAACTGGGGAGATTCCAGCTTGGAACAAAATTTGAAGCCCGGTTCCAAAATATTTCAGAGCATCACCAGATATTGAAAGGTTTTGATTTGGCAATGAGCTAGGCAGCTTTTTTAATGCCAGTTGATTTCATTGAAGGGAGGCAGAACAAGAAACAATCAATTCTTTCTGAAACTAAGACACGAAGATGCTATTAAGGATGAAGGAGAAAGCTGCCAGAAAAATAACAAAAGGAAAATTGAAAAACAAGGAAGAGAAATGGGAATGAACAGGAAAGAAAAGAATAGAAAGAGATTTTGAAAAAGGAAGAGGCCAGTAAGTGAAATGTGTCCATGCAGAGACTGGAAGAGTGACAATCTGAGCTAGAAAAATAATGTCTTTCTAATCCCAAACCAGGCTGCAGTTGTCACTCCTGGAAGGGGAAGAGCCTACCCCCAGCCCTGAGAACTCACCTCCCCTCCGAGCCTGCAGCAGGATGGGGGGCGAGAGGCGACACGGCCAGGGCTGAACGCAGCCATTCCACCAGCAGTGCCTGAAGAAAGGATTTGTGCACAGTTTTCCTTACTGTGCACCTGTAGTCCAGACAACAGCACATCTTTAAGCGGTCCCCGTGCTACAAAGCAATTTGTATGAATATGTGCATGCTCTGATCTACTTTGGGCACTAGGGAGACAGAGGGGTAGTTAGCATTTGCCCCAAAGATGTATAAAAATGCAAGCCCCTAGCTCTATACATTTATTCTAACTACAGCTAGCAAAAAAGGAGCTTTCAGGGCACACATAATTTTTGTTTCCAAACAGCGAAGGGAGGTAGTTATTCCTCTGAGCCCATGCTCTCAAACGTTTCCTGGAAACATTTATTTAGCAGTAGCACTGCCAATTTATTGATGCCTGTTTCAAAGAGAGGGGAAACAGACAGTGAAGAGCCTCTGTCCAAATTGCAACTGGCTGTTGCAGGTATTTGCTCCCTAAGGGTCACACAAGGCACCTCTGCTCATTCTCAATGGAAAAGAAAGAGAAAAAAAAAAAGAGTAACAGTTACAAAACTCCATACAAGTGCAAAGAGCACGTGGCTACTGTGTTCTCCGTCTCTTAAGATGGGCTGAGACCCATATTTGCAAAGTACAGACCATGCCTTTTGCCTTCCTTCATTGATGACTAGAGTTATTTATGTTTACAGCAGCTGATGGACTGATTTATACCCATTGCTGTACTTTTTCAACTCCCGCTTTTTCAGCAAAGCCTTCGACTGATGAATGGCCACAACTAGGTTCCCATGCTGTTTTCAGTAGAGCTATGACCATGTAGACCAGTGCAAGATCTTTCTTGGGAGCAGTGAGAATTGGGGTGAACCAAGTCTGGCTGGACTTACAGATTCCAGTCTGACTGCAGAGGTAGGGGTAGGGAAAGGACATAATTATTTGTAGATAAAACAAGGTAATTTTTGGAATAAATCTATGATGGTATTTCCAAGGAACCACTTTCCTGCTAACACCTGCCTTTCCCATGCAAACCAGCCTTCAGCATTTGGGAGGCAAGCAGGAATTGAGTGTGACTCAGGAATCAGCTGTGATGGGACCTACGCTGATTTCTTGAGCATCTGGTAAGGTTCTGTGTGCTTCTCCCTGTCCCTGGATTTGGAGGCTGGTGTCATTCAAAAGTGAACAGGCTGACGCGCTGAGATGGAAGTGTCTGGGTGGCTGGCAGTCAGGACAATACTGAGCTCATGATGCAGTGTCAGAAACCGCCTCTGCCCTGCGATCATCTATGCCAGTTTTTCAATTGTTTTTGACATCAGCAGGAAGAACAGCAGGACCCACAATGAGCTGGGACAGTTTTACAAAGTAGCTTTCTTGCAGATAATAAAGTCCTGGCTCGTTCAATACGTCTGCACCTATGAAGTTTGCCAGATGGTGTTTTCAGGAGATAGAGTTCATGAAAAGTGGCATGAAAAACTCAAAAATCTCTACTACCTCCTGGTGGCAGAGATTTGCTCTCTGTATGCACAGAAGAGATGCCAATGGAATGAGGCGTGATCATCTGTAGATTTTGGTGTCTTCAGATAAGTTCTATAACCCCCTAAAACTCCCAGTGGTACATAAGGTATTACCTGAGCAGCAGCTGTCTAGTCTGCCCTCCGCTTTTCCTTCCCACACTTCTCCCTGCTTACAGCAAATCAATTCCTTTAGGCTGCTCTGCACTCTCAACAGTTGAGCCAAAAAGAAAGATCTCCTCCTCTACCTCCTTCCTTTTGACATATCTTGTGCTGCTGGAGAAAGCGATCTCGTCTCTGGACTCACTCCCAAAAGAATAGAGATTAAAACAGGCAATGTGACTTAGCCCCAGCAATAAAATTAGTCCTGTCCCCTGGCCTTCACAGGTCCTTCAGATCAATATGCTACAGAAGGATGGAGGTTCACCTTCTGATGTCCTAGACTGAATCTGTACCTGGTGCCTAAAGAGTGGAATAGCTTTACTGATCATCTCCTGCTCAAGAATGAGCAGCTGGACGATACAGCCATGTGTGCCCCTAGGACTCTCCAGTCCCAGCTCTCAAGAGAATAGCTCACAGCTACTTCTCAAGGACCTTCTCTGCCCAGTCTCACATCACACAGGTTGCGCTTTCACTCCAGAAGGCTTCTTAGTGTGAGTTGTCTCCGCTTCTTGAGATGAGTCAGGGCTCAATTCATTAACCGGGCATCAACAACATCTGGTGTCATTTAAGATGCCATGGGGCATCTGAGAAAGCTGCAGAACACTGGCAGGTATAACAGAGGATGTAAGGAGATGGTATGTGTCTGCGCTGGCAGCTAGAAGCCATGAAGGTTTTCACAGCGCATCCCAAATGGCTCTGAAGTTTTGTGTGAATCAAGCCCTCGGATTCGCCACTAAATAACTGCCTGACTTGACCTGGGGAAAAAAAGTCACCCTTATGCTTCTAAAGGCAGGGATGTTTTGTTCTGAGCCACATATACCTCCTGGAGGCAGAAAAGCAGGCTGTCACATTGTCCCAAGGCTGATGGATTTGCTGACTGCATGCACTGAATTACCTGAATTGCACCTGGGAGGATATAGGGCAGCACAACTCTACAAAGGCCAACAGCAAGCAGTCAGACTAGCTGAGTAAGTGTGCATGTGTGTGTGTGCATATCTCTCCTGAAAAGATGTTGGCCCATCAGAAAGATAAATTATGTGGAGAAAGCAAGGCCTCCCAGGCTTGGGACAGTACCTTTAGCTGTGCTCTGCTTTCCCTGCTAGCCTCAGGAGGCTGGGTACATCACCCTTTGGAGGAGTACTGCTGCAATCTGAGCCTTTTTGCTTTGGAGAATTAGGTTTTTATGGCGTGAACTGGCTGTGAAGGTGAGGTTGATTTTTTATCCTTTTCTTTCCCTCTGTTTACCGTGCTGGGCTAAGTCAAGCAGATTGCAATTGCTGTTCGCTGCCTAGCCTCAGCACGCTGACTTTGTCATATCGCCAAGCAGCGTTGACATCCCTGACCCCTCTCCAGAAGGACCTCACAAATTCAGATTCCCTGGATTTCTTCCAGTCAGGTTTGTCGTGGTTTTGCACCTTTATTGTGTGACAGATCTGGCTGGAGCTCCACACACCCTCCTCTTTGGGCTCATACCTGCCACGTTTGTAGCCTGGTGCTGTGAATTCTTTTCTGCCCAAATGGATGTGTAGGACTTGTGATCTGCTGCTGATGCTGCATATGCAGTCCCTGCAGCAGCACTGCATCACACACAAAGAGCCTACCAAAGGAGCCCAGCCACCTTCCCCCAAAGAACACAATGACCTTGACCCAGCCTCCTTATCCAGGTCTCCTCGCAGATTGCAGCCCGGTTACCCAGAGTATTCACTCCTGTTTCTGTCATGTGCCCCAAATCTGAGATCTCTCATGACAGGATATAAAGTAAACCTGGCCAATACCCTGAAAATACGGTGAGCTTTTTCCATAATATTTGCTGCAGTGCATATTTGGAGACTTTATTTTTCTGCCTTTACAGCTACTTCATAGCCATGGGAAAAAACTTACATCAACCGACACTTTCTCTAAAGGATCAGTGGGCAAAGGATCTGTTTTTTAACATCTGGTTTCTCTCTGGAGTCTCCTTGGATTAGATACATATGTAGGAAAAAGAAACCTGGTGTCCCGCTCCCTCTGCTGGTATAATTTTTCAGCCATTACTTCGTACCAAAGGCAAAGCTGTTCAAGTGCTCTGTTTTCCAACACCTAAGCAGGCTCTGCTATTTGGAGATCTATCACTAAGTCCAAGGAGAAAGCTTGGAGGGACAACAGATCTCTTTTGCAAACAGCTTTCTAGTTAAATCCAGGTTGTTCCCAGATGGCACTGCGTGTTTTATGGCTGCCTCTGAACTTTCTGCTTGAGCTCTGCTAGTTGAGGATTTATTTTTGTGTCCATTTCTGTGTACCTGCTGCTACCCAAACTTTTCTGCTGATATTTTTTCCTGCTTCCATAAACATTTCAAAATTCACATGTACCACCACGTCTCTTCCTTCAAGATCACCTAACCTGCTGCTTTTTTCTTTTTTAGTGCTTCAGCCATTAGAGGTAGGATCCCAGTGTTCACGTCACATTCTCCCCTGCTCATTAACATTGTATTGTAGAGCTTTCCAGACAGCTAACAAGCACTGGGCAATCCTTTCAGTCTGACATTGTTATTTATAATAAAGGCTCTTATCCCGTGTTTGTCAAATGCCACACATCCATCTAAAATCAGGTAGAAAATGAGGTGCTTTGCCTGTTACCACTGAGCAGAGGCGGGGATGTCTCTTCCAGAGACCTGGACCAGGTGTGCATATCTAGATACTAGTGTGCCAGAGGATTACTCCCATCCTCAAGAGCCCCAGGGATCATAAAACCATTAAAAGCTGCCCCTGAAACAGCATTTCTAGAGGTCATTGTAGCCAAGTCTTCCTCACGGGTTGGAAAATCAGCTCTGCCTGTAGCCTCTCTGTACCTAAAAAGACTCCCACAACAGAGAGCACCAGGGAATCAGTCCTAGATGCTGTATTGTTAAAAAATCATTTCTTTTCTCCGTCTTTATCACAATGCCCTATTCCAGTTACTTCAGTTTCATTATGCAAGATATAATCAAATGTGACCTATAGGGCCAGAAGGAAAATGGCAATATGGTTCTTCCTTTAACAATCCCACATATTGCATTGAAGTCATTTAAATACGGTCTATAGGATCTTTGGTGTTTACGTGATCAGAGCTTGGCCTGTGTACCTAATAGGGCTTGTCAAATACCAGCATAGACCAACATATTCTGCAGCCAGAACAAGCTGTCATATTGAAATACTGACCCAGATAACATCAAAACTATTTGCTATTCATCACATAAATTATTAAATCTTTCATCAGGAATGGAGCCAGCTGTTAATGTCTTTAGCTAAATATATTCTTTTTAAATTGCAGTACTTTTTTCTGTTTTCCAAAGTACCACAACTTGCTGTGAACAATGTTTTCCGTGTCTGGTGGTGATTAATTTTCTGCTGCTCCCTCTTGCACTGTTTGAATCTTTATCTTTAAGAGAACCCAGTATTTTTCTTTACTCAAAAAGAACTGTGCAATTCATATCAAACACTGCTGGCAGCATCAGTTTTCAGTGACAAAAATGGTACTTGGGGTGGCACTGAGATCTACTTAAAAGAATGCCACAGAGCACTGGCTCGGTAGAAGGGCTTTTTATTTTATTTTATTTTTTTATATACGATAGCGCAATGGTATTTGGCAGAAGTCACGCTGCAGGGCAGGAAACCTTCTCCTGTCACAGCCAGGTTTCTCTTTGAAGTATAACATGGAACCGACACATTTGGTAGCATAATCTCTAAAATAAATAAATTTACTAATCCCAGGGCTGTGACTATTACACTATTGAAATTTAGAGCCGTAATAACCATTTCCTAGCATTTGGTGTGAAGAATAAGGCCTGCCAGTCATTTTCCTTTGTTTGTAATAAATTACCTCCCTGCTAGCTATTTGATTGCGGTATAAATCAAATGTTTCCATTTCAAGGAGATGTCATGTGTCTCTGAAACTTTTGTTGCTACCTCTCAATTTATTGCATGGAAAACAGAGCCTATTAGCATTAAGGTTACAAAGTCAAGCACTAAGAAGTGCAGAAACGCCAGACTAAAGGTTGTCTCTGCCATTAGGACTGCACTGGAAGGGTTTTAATCGCCTGTTAAAATCGTGCCCCATACCAAACTGGCTGTTATGAAATGGCTGTGGCAAGCCCCCTTTCCCTGTACAGCTGCCTCACATCCGAAAGCTCTATTTTTGATGCCTAGTTCAAAGGGTGGCTGCTCCTCCTCCTCCTCTCCTTACCCCTTGACTTGGGCACAGAGCCATCCTCATTCTTCCTGCCACACACATCCCCTCTCACTTCTCTAGGACTTAATACGTAGCAGAACCTCAAAGCTAGCTTTTACTTATCCCTCTGGATTCAAGCTCATATTCCATGAAATGACTGCGTGTTATTTTTCCTGCAAGTCTCTTACCTCCTGGAGGTGCTGACACAGTGGGGACAAGACACCAGGTCACTATTTTTCCCACACTCATTAGGCTGTGTGAGAGCTGAGACCCTATTTTCTGCACAGCACCAAACCTCTGCACTGAATAGAACATGAATAATTCCCTGTGGGACTTTTCTGGGACACTCATCACAGGAGAAACTGGGAGTTTTGCAAACAAAGTGCAAGAGTCACTTTTTTGACTTCACCTTCACAACACACGGCTAACATCAAAAGGTCTCGCTGCCCTCATTTTTCACACAGGGAAGTAGTGCAGAGGCAAAGGCACTGATTTTCCAGATATTTAGCTGTGTTTTAGCACTTCATATGTTCAAAGCACTGCTCTCAGTGGCTTCAGCTGTTGCTTGGAGAGCTCAAGACATCTCCAAATGAGGCCCAGCAGGTATCTGAGTGGACCTCACAAAATAAATCACCGATAATCACTAACCGCATGGAAAAACATGGGATAAGCAACTTGCCCATCATTCCTCCTCGTTCTGTGGTTGCCTTGCAATGGCACACTTGGCAATGAAATGCTAACAAAGGTTTTGCTTTCTTGGAGCAAGTCTCAATCTCCTTAGTAGAACTGCAGCCCACTGCTTAGTGAACATACAGTCCTGTTCACCTGAGCAAGCATTCACTCCACGACAGCATTGCCTGGGGAGATACAGGAGGAAAAACAGAGGCAAAAATTATATGCTACAAACAAAGGCACATCATGACTGTTAAAAAAAAAAACCCAAACAAACCCCAAACAAAACAATAAAAAAAACAAACCACCCCAAAAATAAAGTACCAATACAGGAAACCACTTTGGAAAGTAGCCTCAAAATGTGACTTAAGAGATTACAAAAACATCAAAACAATCCCAGTTGAGACTGTAATACGCAGAATTACTATCACAGCTGAGGGAACACTCATGGCCTTCAGCACTTATAGTTCCCTTTCAGCATAAGCAGTGATTGATGCTGGTTGTGTGCTGAGGTCTTGCCAGTTGTGTACCAAAGGTCTGGGCAGTCTCTCCTCCTGCCCCTTCTCCACTCTGAGCCACCCCGTCTTGCTCTGCTCCCTTCTGGGTCTGATTCTTTTCAGGACACCAGCTGCTATCCCTGTGCTTTTCCAGCACTGAGCCAGGGAAGTTGGCTTTCTGCTGACTTGATCACAAGTTGGGCTCATCACCTTGTACCTGAAAGAACTTCTCTTCCTACAACTCCTGTGCAAGTCAGTTCCAAGGACAACTTGTCAGAAAGGGTGAGAAGAATTATCACACCTTCCTTTAGCTGTCCAAAATGTACATGATCTAGCCTAAACTGAACCTTTACGTTCCTGCTGTCATTGATGGAGAAAGATAACCAGTTCCAGAGGGTGCTCCATCCCATCCTGATCCAAATGCCTCAGACAGGTGCCATGCCATTTTTTCACGTGATTGCCGAACTGCATCTAAAAGGACTTTTCTTCCCTGATTTTTTGGAATGTCTGTAGGCTTTTCTATAAACAATATCTTGCAACAACAAGTTCCTCATTTTAAAATGCGTGTTATCAGAGGAAATTTGTTTTGTTACTTCAAAACCTCCCATTTGACCACTTGTTAGCGCCCCTTAGACTCCTCATTATGTTCAACTCCTCCCATAAATCTTCTCCATGCTACTTCGGCATTTACAAACCTCCATCATATTCTCTCCCTGCTAATCTCTGTTCTGAGCTGAAGAGTCATTTATTCCACTTTTCTTCGTGCAGAAGTTGTTCCATATCTTTGATCATCTCTGATGCCCTTCACTGCACCTTTCTGTAGTTCTGCCTCTCCTTTTTGAGATGGGGGAGCAGCACTGCACACAATGTCACCGCAGACACAGTGTGGATCTGCAGAAAAAGCCAAGGGATAGCTTCCGATTTGTTATTTCTTCCTGCCTAATAATCCCTCCCATGCTGTTTTCATTTTTGAG
Source organism: Ibidorhyncha struthersii (assembly GCA_013398815.1). Lineage (NCBI taxonomy): Eukaryota > Metazoa > Chordata > Aves > Charadriiformes > Charadriidae > Ibidorhyncha > Ibidorhyncha struthersii. The sequence continues at coordinate 118,157 of VZSZ01011817.1, read as the reverse complement.
CACTGCTGAGTCTGGAAGTGTTTTCAAAGATGTTGCCACAGTTCAAAGATCTCTTTCCTGAATGGAAGCAGCTAGCTTAGAGCTTGTCCTTATGAATGTTTTGTTAACAATATTTACTCCATATTTACTACCTTTGAATGTCATCTAACATTTTACCTCCTCATTAGTATTTAAAGATCTGTTATTTACCATTTGTACTTGCTCTGCATTTTTACCACCCTGAAGAGAAGGAGCCTTGATGACACCCTTAATAGATGCTTACCTTTCAGGAGCATATCCTAATAGGCACTTGAAGGAAGATTAAACAAACAAAAAGTCTCTGCAAGCAACACAGTAATTTCCACAACTTGTGACTCAGGGGAAACATCCAGCTGCCAGCGTGACTTTAGGCCAAATTTCAACTCCTCTTGCCTCGGGCTTCCTCAGCTGTAAAACAAAGATGCATTTATAGTGCATGGCAGAGGCCAGAAAACTTCCCGCAGCCATTTCCACCTTCAGCCTCACAGGCTGCCAGAGCTCCTGCACGTTCTTAAGATGATACCCTGTCTCCCTGAGGTTTCTCCTGATGGGGAATACCAAAGTGACTTGTCCAAATAGACAGTTACTCCCATCATGGGGGGGGGGTGGCGCGGGGGG
>VZSZ01011817.1:25653-117411 GCA_013398815.1 Ibidorhyncha struthersii | reverse complement strand
TTCTTAAGATGATACCCTGTCTCCCTGAGGTTTCTCCTGATGGGGAATACCAAAGTGACTTGTCCAAATAGACAGTTACTCCCATCATGGGGGGGGGGAGGCGGGGGGGCAAAGCCTCAGTTTAATAAACTCCCTTAAAAGTTTATTCTCCTTTGTAAATGGCTTGTAGGTATGCAGATCCTTTCAAATGACTGAAGCATGGCGCAGCAAAGGTTAATCAGTTTTCCCTGTAGGCAAATACTCCCTCCAGCCTGATCCCCAATGTGTTACAGGTAATACAAGTATAAAATACCACTGCTAGCTACCGTAAAAAAAAAAAAAAAAAAAATCCACATTTCCTCTATAAACATGTCCAATATTTTTTTTATCCAGAGGTATCGCACAATTTGTGAACTCATAGCTCAGTCCTACAATAAAGGGAGGCAGCCACTCCACCCCGCTATATTCAGAAGTGATTAGTTAGGGCTGTTAGAAGGCAGAGTTTGCCAGCAGCATGGGCAGAGAATGATTTATATTCATTTTTGGTTATTCATTATAGGTCATTATAGGAGTAAGCTATCTACTCCAGCAGCCTGGGCAGCAATGGGTGATGCTACATGAACAGGGGATGTGAAGACAGGAGAGACCACTGGATCTCCAGGCCAGCTCCGGCGGGGATCCTTGTCTAGCTGACACTTTGTATTGTCCAAGAAGAAATTTGCTCGTGCCAACCACCACCGGGTCTCCTCCGAGCTGATCCACACAGCAGCATGAACATCAGCAGCCAGAGACCGCCAGTTCCAGTCTGTTGGCCACAGGATGTGCCCCTCGAGCGGCAGATGAATGGCAGCATAAGGTGATCAAACACAGCAGCCGAAGGCACAACAGCCTCAGCTACCAGACAGCCACAGCCCTGGTGGAGACAGTACCTCTGCTCAAGGGGAGGAGAAGGGGCCTTTGAGCTCCATTTTAACCCTGATTTTGTCTGAGTGATCAAAGCTTCCTTGTCATACTGCCAGCAGGAGCTGCTCCCTGTTTTGTCTGCATCGGGCGATATGCAGACAGCGAGGCACGGATGTGAAGCTGTGCTTCTTACCTGAAAGATGGCGTGACAAGAAGAGGGAAGATCACAGGCTCATACCAGAAAATGTGACACAACCAGACAGTTCTCTTTGCTACAACCAGCCAGTGAGTCTTGCCTCTGCTCCAGCAGCTCCCTGGACTGAGTGAGGGGTCTACATCTTCAAAGACCCATCAGTACCTCACTCCTGGCCACGCTGCTATCACACAAAATCCTCCTTATGGTGCAGAGCTCCAAGGGTCACTACACAGCGCCTAGGGAGAGCTGATGCTGAGAGATGAGATGCTCAGAACCAGATGTACGGTGCAAGGCTGTGCAGAGACCGAGCAAGCTTGGGTCTCGGAAGCAGGACAGAGACATTAGTTCGGTGCTTTGCCCATCCTAATTAGCCAACATCATATGGCTGCATCCATGATCTGAGTAAGCTTCACTTAATGCCGTTGCAGTACACTTCATATATTGACAAATCAAAGGATCTCCACCTGTCAGAAGAGAAAAGGGAAAGGAGGGGTTGAATTAAAGGGACTAAGCAACTGGTCTGGTCAAAATTAAACCACAATTCATGTAGGATATTAGGACACGGCCTTTCCCTGCCTGGGATTAATCTGTTGCTCCCAACAGAGAATAAACTCCATACCAAAAGTAGGCAAGAGGATAGTTCATTGGGCTTGGACATGGAAATCATCTCCCTGATGTGATGTGGGAATTTACACTTCCATCTCCCATGCCCAAAGCAGAGCACCTTGACGTCCAGGACTGCGGTATGACTCCTGGCCAGTCTCTTCTCTTGGAGTTCTAATGTACAAATAAGTAAATATTTACTGGACTCCGACTTCGGTGTGTTTCTGATCTGAACTAAAAGACTTTATCTAGAAATTGTTTGTGAATAGATGTGAAAATGACAACTTCTACTTTTAAGAGAAGGGAAGAGTAAAGAGTAATTCCATATAGAGGGTGGCCAGCACCAGTTTATTGCTCCTCTTGCTTCTCCAACAGTGACTCTGCCAAATTAAATCCACCACAGAAACTGCCTGTGCAGACTTAAAGAATTTAGTGTTTAAATGAAAGAAAACATCCCAGCACTGTTTGGGGAATGATGGAAAACATAAGTAATGAGAAAGGAAAGAGCTATATTATAGCAAAGCGCATGGAGGGAGTTTGTGAGTCTCTCTGCAATCAGCATCAAAATTTCTACTGGCACAAGAAAACGAACCTGCACTGAAACCATTAGTCACAGCTGAACGAGGTACTTAAGGCAACAGGCTGGGCACCTCAAACGGGGCCCCAACACTCTCTTCTTACCCAGCAATTGTGCACTCTTTGCTGTGCCAGGGAGCGTTGTAGGTACGCCTTCATCATCTCAAGCTACTCACAGCATACGTACTATTTGTTGTTTGTATATCAGGAGTGCTTAGTATCAATACTACATTGAAGTTGCGAATAAAAAGCTTAGACAATTGGAAATGTCAAAAAAAAAAGCATTGCTGACGGTCTCATAGAGGCCTACAAATAAAAATTAAAACAAAAAATAAAGGTCTCACACATTCCCTAGCTACATAGTGCGGTTCGACAAAGCCAATCTTTCTAAGCCTTTGTTTCAAGATTCACTTGTACTGAGGGAGATTTGGGAGCAATTACAGTGGCTTTCACAAACTAGTAATTTTTATATTTACAGTTCAGATACTGATAGTAAATATGACAAAGGGGCACTAAACCTTTAAGTAACTCAAAATATTGCTACGCTCAGAGTAAAGCAAATTGAAAGAGAAGCCAGAAGAATACTTATGCAGACCATGTTATCAGAAACATTTAAGGAGACTGCATTAATAAAAGAAATTCTTACAGTCAGTTATTAGCCAGTAAGTGGAGCAGTTCATTGGCAAAGACACAGTAATACACAGCAGGCTGCTGGAGCTCTTAGGGAAAATACAATTAACTTGGTAACAAAATTAAATATAGTAGATCTATAATAAGTGTGAGCAGCTTATAGTAAACCCAAAGGGAGTATTAAGAATTCAATCCATCAATCATCACAGCACATAACCACCCCCAGACAATGTTTCTAAAAACTTGTTTGCAATTTTATGTCTGTTCCAGTTACTATGGAATAAAGCTGATCTTTGATTTTAACTGCTATGGCTCCTTGAATTTCAGTTCAGAAATACTACTTCACACTAATCTATCGTTTTTATATTCTTGATCTTTATCCACGTATTAACTGTTGCAGTGCTGGATCCAGACCACTGGACCTTTTGCACCTCTGACAAATGATCTTTGACAAGATTTTCACCAAAACGTGACTCAGTTTCTCCATCTATAAAATGCAGATAATGACCTTACTTTCCATTATGAATTGACTGGAGACCTAAGGCTGCTTAATGGAAACGTGTTGGTAGTGCTGCAGCCAGCTCTCCTTTTACCTAACCTAAAGTAATCATGAGTAATGCTGTAAACTCGGTGAAGTTATTATGGTAAAATCCCAGCACAAGAGAAGATTGTCTCCAATCATTCTAAAGAAAAAAGCATCAAGAATATTATTGCAGCTTAAGGAAAACAATCTTGCGTAACAAATTGCTGCCTGCTCTGTCTTACTATGATAATCAGGTTTAGGCTCCGGAGCGGTGTTTTGAAATTACAACACATTCACTCAACAACTTGTCATTCTTCGCAGCCTCCCGTCTCCACCACAGGGACAGAAAAACAACCCCTGTCTCAGCCCCGCCAGGAGGACCCTGCTCCCAGCACACCTTCAACCACAGCAGCGAGCAGCGACTTCAAGGCAACCTCAAAATACAGTTCAATTGAATTAACTGCTCTCACAGCCACGGCCCAATTTGGCTCTCTCACCTTGGATGAAGCTCAACACTGACAAGGATGCTGGTAGATGAGTGCTCTGGTACTCCTGCCAGCCCAACCATTCACAGCCCTGGCTAAACTGATTTTTTCCATAAGTTCCCCTGGAAAATATAATCCTGTCTTCTTCCTTCTGCTCAAGATCACATTATCCCAGGTAGTCACAGGTGTCTTTAAGTGGAAATCTCAAGCTATGCTTCCAAAAGACACTGAGACACTGGCGACCATTCATAAGATCCCCTTGAATTTCCAAAGCCCTCCTGGGGTGTGCAGCCCTGGTGTCTCCCGGTTCCCTTGCCCCAAAGAAACCTGGAGAAACTGCAGTTCATACAAAGGCGGGGAGACTTGTTACAACCCAGGACCTTTAAAACTGCAGAAAGTAAGAGCATGCCCTTGAAAGCAGAGGAACCTTGGTTTAAGATACCAGCCAGTGAAACACTTGGTGCTAGCCCTGTCTGAAGAGCTGCCACTGTCTGCCTCCCCAGCAAAAATGAATGGTACCTCCAGCCGGAGTGAAGTCAGCGCTGGTGGATGGGCAAGAACTGTCACATACAGCTCTTGGGAACAGCTCATGGTTGCCCATGGAAGGTAGACAAGCAACAGCTCTCGTTATGGGCACGTATCCTGAGGCCAACACTGCCATCTCCCTGGCAGCTTCCCAGGTCCTCACCGCAAGCTGCATCTCTGTCGCAGAGAGCAGTGATCTGTCTGACACGGAGCGAGAGGAGACTCCGAGGACAAGGATGCAGCAGCCTCTCGCTATGCCCAGGGCAGGGCTGGCGAGGGCCAGGCTGAGCCCCTGCCGCACAGCCAGCCCTGCAAGGCAGCTGCACTCCGACAGAGCAGGTTTGGACTTCTTTTCGTACCCATCTCCATTCATAAATCAGGGAAAGTACCAAAGTGAAAATTCCCACAGCGGGAGCATTTTAAACTCAGACAGTCTCCACCCAAGGCAATTACAGAGAGGAGCTGTTAATCACCGAGCAGACAGGCTAACCTTTGAAAACAGTGTGATGAGAATTTGAGGAGCTGGAGTAGAAGTGTTTGCTTGAGACATTTTGATTCCAGCACTGCATTTTCTTTGGAAATATTGATCAAAGGTCCACCTCCTCACAGTTTCCTCTCTAGCTCTATTCAACAATCATCCAGGAAAAAAAATATATATATCTCCAGAGCCCATTATTATTATGAAACCTCATTTAGAGAGAAAGTCTGCACCAGTTGCTTTTCTAGAGAGATGAACTAAATGTTTCTAGTCTCCATGCCCTGTGCATTTGGAAAATGCACATGTTGACTGAGCTCTCTGTGCAAAACAGATGTTTCATTTCACCCACAGAGACCAGGGGCTGCTCATGTCCCAGACCAGGGCCCACAGTGAGCAGAGCTGCTATGGGTCACCCTCTAGCAAGTACTTCCAGCACCAGCAGAGTGGCACAGACTCGTGGTGAGAGCAACAGGAGAAGGCGTGGACCTTGAATAAGAAGTTACGTTTACAATCCACAGGACATGGCTCCAATTCAGGTAATGCAGAGCATCCTCCAGGACAGCCCAGAGTAGTCCTTATTCACCTGAATTGTCCTGTTGAACCACTCTTAGTGCTTGAGCCCTTCACCTTTTCTCTCTCCATTTATACTGCTCAGGGAGGCATGAGCTTGCTTCCCTTAGCAGAATCAAGCCCTATTTTCCTTCCCCCCCGCCCCTCCTTTCCTCCGGACATCACCATCAACACGGAATCCATGGATTAGCAATAGATCCAAGGCAAGAGAAAAATCTACAAACTCAGTTCTCTCAGGTTGGCTGATGACTTGTTTCTTACCCAGATAATTCCCTAATCCAAACACACAGCAGTGGTGGGTTCATTGCCTCCATTCGATGTGCTCCAACGGAGACTTATAGCTGGCAGTGTTGGAGATGCTCCTCTGTTCTCAGGAGAAACCAGACCGACCCTGGAAGCTGTGCAGATGAGATAAAACCTGGACCAAAGTGGAATGAAGCATTCCCAGGCATGATAGATCCTCCTTGATCCCAAGCTGGCCGCTGCAGTGATAGGCATGGAGATGTTCACTAGGGGTTTGATCACAACCAAGGACGGTCTCTATGAAAGACACTGTTAACTTCAGAAAACAGGGAATCAGCTTTGTTTTGCTGCCACCCTAAGCAGCACTTATTCAAAGGGGCAGGCAGGGTGGATTGGCACATTTGCCATGAACAGTAATGGCAAGAGGATGGTTAGTAACACAGAGCCTACTTACACTGAGTGAAACAGAAGTTTGTCACCTGGGATTGTTCTTCAGAGTGCATCTCAGGTAAAATCTTTAAGCAGAGAAGCCTTTAATGTTTAATAGAAATAGTATCTTAATCACTGAGGAGCCCCTGGGCCTCGCACATGAGACGTTCTGATTTAAACTGCATTAACTGAGCGCTGTAACCAGCTACACAGATTTATAGGTGACCTTCCTCCTACTGCTGGTCATAACCGCGTGAGCCAACGGCCACTTGGAAACGCTAGCAGAGATGATTCGTATGCATGCAAGACAGAGGGTTACGCTGATTCAAATAGGCTTTGGATCATCCCCTAAATACACCTAGTTAAGCTGGCTATTTTATTAAATCACTGTGCCAGCACATGCATGCATGGATCCTGACAGCTTAGGAGAAGGATATTAATTTTTGATGCAGAGCTGCAGCTTCATTGACGGAGTGCCATCTGTAATATTCAGCAGTGCTGCCATGCCACGGCTGCCCCAGTAACGTATCACCAGCTACCACCAATAACCTCTCAGATTAGGAACCATGCTAGATGTTTGGTGAATTCTTCATTTTGCTGCAGAGCGGTGCCGGCAGCCTGGGGAGCGACAGCTTTGGGTAAATATGGAAGGAGCTACTTGCCTTCTCACTTGTTATGGCTCTTTTCATTCTTCGTTGCTGGCAAGTTTGCAAAGTTCTCAGTCCTATACTAAAAAGAAGATTAAAAGGAAGGACGAAAGCTTCTCATTAAAAAATGTGGTTACTACAAAGCCAGAAAGTCCTTTCATAGCTCAGCAATTGCTGCCTTCAATATTTCTCCCATGTATCCTCTATAGGCTGGCCAAAATTCCCCAAAAATTAGGAAAAAGCTGGGTGGATCCTTTTGGCACAAAGGTGTTTCATAGATATATCTAAATAAAGTCATGAAACATGGCTACTTAATGGCTTCAGAGAAAGCCTGTGCTGCTGCTCAGGGTATTGTGGTGACTCTCCAGATACTTGGAAGGCTTCTGAGAGCAGCAGCTCCTGCAGTCCTGCGAGCAGCTGAGAACTTCAACTGGTTTCAACATCTTGTCAGAGACGCCTCTTGCTCTTGTATTTGCTGGAAGAGCTTGGATTCATGACAGGAGGTGAGCGCAACCTCAAAATAAAATTAAAAGATGATCCTCTCCTGAGTTTATCAACAGAGCTGCACTATAGCTCAAGGCATGACCACACTCACCTGCAGTTATTGCCCAAGGTGGTCAATACCGCCTCCTTCACCCTGGTAGTGCTGTGCCACTCTGTCACGGTGCTGATCCAGAGGAGCGTAGGGTTCACACACACAACACGCAGCATGGAGCACCTCCGTGCTCTCTGCTGACAGCGAGGATCTGTGAAGCGGCATTCAGCTATAGCTCCTCTTCATGGAGGAACAAGCACTGGCTGTGTTAGCCAGGAAGTCATGCACTTCTGTGAGCATCCTCTTGCACAACCAAGCGCTGTTGAGACTCTTTTCCATAGGAAACTTTCATCATCCATGAACCCATCTATGGTAGAGGAGACCTGTTGTGCTATACGGACCGATCTGTGCTCCTCTAACCCACCCCAAGCACAACTTTCCAGCACAAATAGCCCAGCTGAAAGTAAAGGGGTGGCTGTAGAGGGTGGTGGGCTTGCTGGTATGAAGGCAGAACAATCTGCCCATAAGGCGGCTGGGACAATAATACCCAGCTGGATCTTTGCAAGTGTGAGCTGGTTCAGCTCCATCACAGCTGATGAAGCTGTGCTGATTAATAAGGTGTGAAGGTATCGAGAAGCCTTAGTTGTGGTGAGCTTTGGTTTTCTTTTTCTAAGGGAGGATGCCTCTGGGATTGTGTCCAAGATGCAGCTAGACACGCGTGCTGGAGTGTACCAAGGCAGCCATCAGCTGGTGTCCATTTGACTTTTCGTAGACAGACGTGGAAACCACCTGAGGGGATAGGAAAAGGCAGTGCACTGCCACTGCTGTGAGTGCTCTCTTGGGAGGTGGGAAAGGGCAGGACAGGAGGCCCCCGCAGTAAATCCATGACTGCTTCTGGCTGGGTTGCTATCAGCATCTCCCCCAGCTGAAGCTGTGATGCTCAGCGGAATCAGAGGGGACACCGGTGGCAGCCCAGCACCTGGGAATTATGGAGGAGAGCCCAGGACTGCTGGATAAATGGCATCAGGTTCACAGACAGCAGAGACAAACAGCTAACGTGGAAATTATCCTTCATCCCACGCTGACCGCAGGCAACACACTGCCCTGTCTCAGGCTCGGGCCAGTGCTAGCAGCCAGTTCTGCCCGGAGCATCATCCCCACCATCCACCTCACACCTTGCGGATTACGTGCTTTCTGCAAGGAGTTGTGGGCAGAGAACGTCTTACTTCTGTCAAAAGCAATGGCAAAAATCCAATTGCCTTCAGAGAAGGCACAACCACATTTATTTAAAAAAAATTAATACACATGCTCTCAGGGAAATGTTCAGCTGTCAGAGCAGAGTAGGTCACAGCAGCATTTGATCTATAGACTCTAAAGCTACTGGTGGACATGTCCTTTACAGGCAGTTATATGCCTGTTTTCGTCTGTATCAAGCAATAGTCTCGTTGCACTTGCAGCCGTTATTTTTTTTAAGAGCTCAGTGCTTTTAAATAAACTATTAAAGTAAGAATTCAGGCTCCAGCCTCACCAAGAGCCACCACAGATGGACAGATGTGCTGCAAGGACAGTGTGAACAGCGTCTGTGGTTGCCCTGAGCCACAACAGCATTTGGTGACATCCTGCTGCAATGTCCCTATCCCAAATGAGAGCCTCCACAGGAGAGCAACAGAGCATTGCTGATCGAGACAAGCTGCCCGCAGCTCCTCAGCAGCATTTTCTGATCTATATTCAGAACTGGGGTGTTTTCTGTGCCCTAAAACATGCCAGGATCCAGCACTCGTGGCCTCAATAACACTAAAGGTGTCCAGGTCCACAGCTGAAGCTCTTGTGTGCTATCATAGCATCATCCTGTAGAGAAGAGAAGACAATTTGGGGAGGAGGGGGTGGGGTGAGCACTGAGAAGTGCTGATTTAGGGCACATCTGTTTATCTCCCATCCAGGAGCAGGGGGGACCTGAGGCAAAACCAGAAAATGCCCCGGCACATGTACCAGTGCTCGCAGGAGACAGGAGAGGTTGGGTACAACTAGACACAAAGTGTTGATCTATGCACGTAAGGAGTTAAGGGAACAGTATTTTTTGCCCAGTCTCTGAATGAAGTTCTTCCATTCAGCCCTCTTCGATGAAATTATTTGGAGGCAAAAATTGGTCAAAGAAACTCACATTTTTTTCTCCGACCTAAGAGGGGGACATTCCCTTGTAATTAATATGTCAAATGCTCTAGCCCAGACTGGGCCAACCCCCTTCCTTTCTCCTGGGACCTTTCCCCTCCCCTACATCCCACAGATAGTCTCAAGCATCTCTCAAGCAGAAACCATCACTTTCTAGTTAGAATCATCATTTGAACATGTCAGTGTGACTGGAGCTCCCATCCTTCTTCAGTGAAAGGCCAACTGCAGCAGGTGCGGGCCTGAGCAGTTTGTCCCCCTGTAATTTTGAGCCCAAGAAGGCCTTTGAAGGCAGATAGAAATCAGTTGACTGACTTCAGCTTCCACGTGCTGGGCAAAGGACCCGATTTTAGGGATGTCTCCCTGTTGGGTGCTGGTTACCAGCAAAAGGGTCCAAAATGGATGGCAGCTGATGGGCTGCAACCAAATAAGGGAGCTGAGCCAACTGAGGTTCAATTCACCCACTTATTCTGAGGGATTTATCCATCAATTTACCCACCAGATCTAGACGGTTTTCGCCTGAATTCAGCCAAGGCCTCTACAGTTTCTCCTCCCTCACGAGACATCCTGGAGGATACCATGTCACCACCCAAAGCTGTTTCACAAAGGGGTCCTGTGGCCACCACCTCCCCACTGTCTCAACACCATGGTGGATCCCAGATCAGCTGCATCTGCGGCAGAGCAGGGATGCCCAGCTGGGAGCTGCCAAAGAGCAAGGTGGAGAAGTGAGAGTCACATCTGCTCTCCCTGCTCCCTGTGTGAGACTCAGTAAGTCTGTGACTTGCACTTCCAACACGCTGCTGAGCAAAGAAAGGGGTCTCGCTTGCCTTGAAGCGGTAGGAGATCGGGTTATATACAGCCTCCCTTTTTCCCTTGAAAAGCATCTGTTAATAGAGAGGAGTTGGAGGGGAGCATCAGACAAAGAGACATCACAAGCACGATCCTCCCCATCAGTGGAACAGCCGCTTGCCGGGAGGGTTTCTCATGCAGCCTACGCCTGTGATGTTCTATTATATTTTATGAAAAGAAGGGAAAAATGTCAAATTTAGAACATCTCAGCTATTTCCAGAGGATTAATGCTATTATGGCTCGGAGATAACGTGCAGTGGAGACCGCTGCCTGCTCCCAAGCAGCAATTCAGGGGCCAGCTCTTTGAGGAGACGTCTGAGCCAAGATAAAACCGATCCCAGACCGAGGCAGAAGCTCCCCATTTGGCTCGTTTCGTCCATCAAGCCTCCCCAGATCTCACCTTGAAGTTTCAGTCGCTGATCGGGGCACACATTGGGCTGAACGGACCAGGAGGGGATGGTGAAGCACTCTGAGCTCGTGTGGTAGAGTTCTCAAACTCTGGTGTCCCAAACACCATATGGCACAGGTAGGTGCATTTGATCATCAAGCTGTTATGCATGCAGCACCCTCCCTGGGTGGTTGCTCCCAGGGCTGTATTGTAACTCAGGCCACCACTCAGGCTACTGAATTTGTTCTCCTTTCTTGAACACCTCATTTTCCTGTTGCATCTGCAGCAACATGAAGCGTCGTCTCCTGTGTCCTGGGTCAGCCCTCAGCTACTGAATCATCATCCCCCCCTCAAAAGGAGTTTTAAAAAGATCCATTAAACCATTTGCTTTGTGGTCCTTTATTAGGCATTCCAGGTTTCCACTTCAGCATCCAATTTCTCAGCACACTAGCGCGGCCACAACTCCCTTCTCATCAGGGCTCTTATTTTAAAGGGCAGAATAATCGAATGTCACACACAGGTTTTCCTTGCGGCATTTGAAAGGAAAGTCCCTTTAATCTGAGATATGACACATCCTGATCAGGTACGGGGTGGGGAAAAACAGATCAGAGAGATTTGCTTTCATGTGACTACAAGATAAATCATTGTCCAGGGCAATGGGTAGTAATTGTAACTCCCCTCTGAGTTTTACAGTACATCAGAGGTCTACGAGGGCTGAGATTGCTCAATAGCTACCGCACCTTCCAGGCACCAATTACCCTCCTCACTGCTTTCAGTATCAAAGGGAAAAAATTGCTTTCTTCACGCTAAATGATCTGCAGAGTGGAGCCAGATGGGCAAAGGAACTTGGAGAAATTATCACCGGCTCTGCTGTGCCCAGGTCTCATCTATTTCTTTTAGCTCCTTCCAGAGAAGGAAGCGCTGTACGGAAGGTGTGGGACTCAAGGTGCTGCTTTCTGCACCTATTGCTCTCCATGATGAGCTGGTTATTAGCTTTAGGTAAAAAAAAAAAAAAAAACAACAATCTGTGCTCAATTTGTCCATTGGACACTTCAATATATCAGAGAGGAATAATCAAACTGCAGAGAAAACCCTTTTGTCTTCTGACACTGCACTTCCACTTAGGAAAAACACTTGCTCCTGCAACAGTGACTGTCAGCAGCAGATGGTCATGCACATTTCAACGGAGCCATTTGCCCTCTTAAAAAGGGGAAACCAAGGCTGATGAAATTGATTTGCCAGTGGATTACCCAGCAACCTTGTGGCGTATGAACTTCAGTGTTCAGCATACCAGCCAGGGCTTGATCCACCACACCCTACTGCTCTCCTAGAAGCAGAGACATCCCTTGGCCAACTCTCCATCCCCAAACGGCTTTCCCTCCTCCCATGCAGCACGAGACCTGCCAGGATGCTCAGTCATGAAGCAAATCTCTGTCAGGCGCTTGTACTACCAAGGACGCATCCCCCTCATCTATTAAATCAACATACAATGAATTTGGGCACAAGCTGGCTTGGCCCAACCCAAGTGTTAGCTCCACCACACACATGTGGTGGTGCAATAGCACTCTGCTACATTGTGTTGGGCTTCGCGCACTTCACGCTTGTAGTGCCCCTTGTAGTTACGTGGTTGTGCAAATGTTTCCATAAGTGCCTAAAACGCTGCAGGTCCAGCCAGCTCCATTACGATGTCCTGGGTTTTGCTGGACGCAGACTTTAATTAATCAGTGGGATTGGGCAGTATTTCCAGTGCTTAGTTTAACTTGTAAAACCTAGGCTGTCTACTGCACAACTTCCTTTCTGCGCTGCACCAGTTCTGGATGACATATACATTTATTTACTGTTGACTACATACAAAATTACATACGTTGTTTCAAGTTTGTCTTGCAAGCAGTGGCCATACGAGTGTCACCTCAAGGATGGTCAGGCAAGCAAGAGCCCTTCCTCCAACTTCGCCGTTCTTCAGATCAAATGTTTAGTCCATAAAATTGCACTAACATTTTATTTCCATAGTGTCAGCTGAGATTCCTCTTCTGCAGAAAATTCCAAAACTGTGGTTTTCCCATGTGCAGCTCTGTGAGCACCAGCGTAAGAGCGTGGGGTTCGCTCTGGCAGCAGAGCTCACAAGCAATTCGCTCTAAGATTTTAGCTCCAGATTTCTGTCAGCCTGGGGTATCTAGAAGAGAGTCACTGTGCAGACTCTCAGGCTCTAATAGTGGTTGACCTATATGAATTTCCCAAACCACACATGCTTAAAGCCCTCCCTGTACCATGGCACATTTGCAGATTCGACCTTACATGAGCCATCGCACGCCTGTGGATGTTATCCAGCACTGCAAGCCCCAGCCTGGTTCAGAGCACTTTGTTTTGTTATAAGGTAAATGTTAAATAAGACGATGTTTTTCTTGTTTCCTTTCTCCTCAAAGTCTCTGCTCTGCCATCCAAAAATCCCATGTACCTTCTGGCTTAGTGTTCCCACTCCCTCATCTCCTTCCTACACCCAGGTGTGATCATTTAAATGTTTCAGGGCAGTAGCATGTATTTTGAAGCTCAGTAGAGTGACTGCAAAACAAATATCCAATTAAATACTCATTTTTAATAGATGCTGTACAGCTTGCATGCAGACAAATCCCTTTATTAGCCCTTTATTTTTAATGCTTGGAAATCACATTCTTCAGTTTCAATTTTAGAGGAATGTCTTCTCTAGCATGTGTTCAGCAGCTCATCCGCTGCTATTGAGCCTTTAACAGTTCACTGCCCTCTCCCCTGCTTTGCTGGAAATAATGACGGACTTGGGTTATTTCCGAAAGCCTTCTTTTATTTATTTTTTTTTTTCACAGAAGAAAAATTCAATTACAAATTGTAAAAGTCACCTTTGACTTAGAGCTAGACATGAAAGTCACCCCTGCACATCTCAGAGTTATTATTTTGTCAAACCATCTGGAGAAGTTAGAAGCACAGCAACCTCTGTGCCACTAAGAAGATTTGGTCTCCACGCATGAGCCAGTCTCTGGCCACGTGGCATCAGGGCCACCGCCAGGTCCCACAGCTTTACCCCGCTCAAAGACCTCACCACTGCTTCACTGCCGATTTTGTGAAGGTTACAGGGATGGTGAATGTGACGCTCATGTGATGATGCTTCCCAGGGCATCACCATAGATGGATCCAGCTTTCTGGTTCCACTTGGGTAACGTGAGGGGTTGGAGTTTAATCAGCTTCCTCTTCCTTTTCAACTGCTATGGAAAGAGCACTTGCCTCCCAGCCACAGTGTTCATTGGAATTCATCATTTTTGACCTGATTTTTCCAACTTTTGGTCAGCTGCTGAAATGCTGGGTGCCCTCAGCTTCTTGGGCTGATCCTGGACGTCCCCTCCAGCCTCCTGCATTACTGGTCCTCCAGTTTCAGTCCCCTAGCCCCTGGCAGAGACTGAGCTTCTCCATAGCATCAGCACGTGCCCATACTTCCCAAAATTTGTCCTGTCCTCATCTCTCTCTGTGCCTGCAGAGCCAGCACCACTGATCTTTGCAGCGATAGCCACTCCAGCACCTTCTCCACTCTCTGTTGCCCACCCTGCAGGACCAGCCCCAGCCGCTGCTGTGTCTCCACCATCCTGGAGGAGCAGCACTGCTCCGTGAGCTCGGCCCAAAAGTCCCTGTGCAGAGATCAGGTAGTTGGTGCATCGCTCCAGCATTACGTGGGGAGCACAGCTTGTTCATCAGGGTAGCGAAATGTCTGACATGGAAGCATACGGATGTGTCATCCCTCTAATTTTCTCTCACTTAACAGCACCCCAGAGCTGTAAAGCAGCCACATCCAGGAACTCATTTAGCACCTAAGTACATTACCCCCTGTGGAGGGGATTAAATATCATCCTCTGGATTAAGTTTGATATTAAAAACCAATTACTCTTGGCACCGCATGTTAAAAAGTGCTTTTGTCCTGCACTGACAGTTGATAAAATTGAGCAGGGAGTCTGGTGAGTGATGGACACTCCAACCAGCCAGTGGCTGCTTTCGGTGCCTTCACCTTTGTATGCTCAGAGGTACATGGATCCCGTGCTCCCATGGAACAAGGTCCTGTGGGCACCTATTTAGCATTTGCTGAGCCTGGTGTCAAATACTGCAGCTGTATTTCCATCAGGGTCTGCTTTATGTGATCTGTCGCACTTGATAGGACAGGCAATTCCCAGTCAGACCGGGATGCTCAGCAGCATCAGATATTGGGGGAGAAATCCATCAGCAAATCTTCTCTTGTCTCTTATGAAGAGGAATGTCTTCCATAAAGACACGGCCAAACAGATGGCTGCTCTAGCAGCAGTGAAGGCCGTATGAGATCGGCGTGAGCAGACCCAACTGCTAACGTTGGCCCTGGGCTGGCGAGCGGAGGCAGAGCCAGCAGGGAGGAGACACTCTCTGATGAAGGGGTGCACAGCATCCCCCTCCTCCAGCCCTGTGGCAGTGACCTCCTCCCTAATGGCCAGATCCTGTAAGCGATAGTAGTTTTGGAAACTCTTTTGTCACTTACAGCAAGAACAAAACACCTTGACAAACCTCCGCCACCATTTTTGATGCAATCCACCTACAGGCACGGTCCAGAGGAGCCGGAGACCTGACACCCTCCTGCCCATAAATACCTTTCACATACCCAGCACTAGCGCACAGTGCAGCCTTCTCTCATTCCAGCCCTGAGTCAGTGATGCATTTTACTGCCTCCCTCCTTTTCATTTTAATCCCACGCCCAGACTACTTTTTATGGAGGTCTCCTTGGCCACTGTTGCACCTCAAATACAATATCGATCTTCTCTCTAGTTCACTCTTCATGCCCAACCGTGCTAAAGTGGCAGCAGCTCCGATCACCCCTGGACACCGGGACCGAGGTTGATGGTGTGTTATGCAGTCTTACAAACCACAACTCCACCAGCAAACCCCACAGCCCCTTGTGCCCACAGGCAAGTGTTTGCCATCGCAAACCAGTCCCAAATGTTTGCACAGCAGCGCATCTCCTGCTTCGGCAGCCCCACTTCTGCTCTTACAACAAAAATCCAATTCCTGGGTATTTCAGTTGAATTTCAGCCTGTATCCAAGTGAGAGTTAACCAGACCCGAGTGTAATGTGAAACCTACCAGTCAGTGGATTGGAAGGATGTTATTTGCTATTTTTTAATATTAAAAATGCAAAAATGTAAATAATCTGAAAAAAAATATATCAGAAGCCCTGACATTACTTAAATAAGTGCATGTAACTGCAGAGTAAGTTATGGTAAGAAAAAAGCACAATTCCATGGGCAGACAATCTCCAGAGGCAAATCAATGAGTTTTTTAGGGCATATTGACCAGCGAGAGTGAACCTTGGGAAAATAGCTAAAAATGAAAAACAGCTAGACAATCAATTATTTAAAATAAGGATTTTCAGCTTCCTGATATAAAGTATGGTTAAACCGAGTGATTTAAATATTTTGACTGCAAAATCCCAGGTCAAATTACAGCCTGATGCTGGTAAATTATTTCATCACCTGACTTTGCTTGTGTAATAGCAGCTGTTTTAGTTTTTCTGCAGAAATTCTTGGTTTATATCTGAGTAGCCTTTTATATGAATGAAGTCACATTTTTTCAGGTATTTTCTTTTCTCTTTTTTACCACATTACCAATTTGTTCTCCATTAAATAATAAAAAAAAAGATTAAAACTGAAGTGCAGTGAACCTCTGTTAACATCAGCCTTTTCCTCGTTCGGTTCCATTTCCTCTGCTTCAGATGAAATGAATTCATTAGTGAAGAGCCTCAGTGACTGCAGTTTAGCCTTCGAGTCATTTTATATGTAAGATTTGGAAAA
Source organism: Ibidorhyncha struthersii (assembly GCA_013398815.1). Lineage (NCBI taxonomy): Eukaryota > Metazoa > Chordata > Aves > Charadriiformes > Charadriidae > Ibidorhyncha > Ibidorhyncha struthersii. The sequence continues at coordinate 100,859 of VZSZ01011817.1, read as the reverse complement.
TTAATCTTGCTTGAGCGAACTGCTGCTGGTCCGGGTGATGCTTGCTCACTCCCCCCCAGCCGTAGTGCCTGGGCAGCCTTGCCAGCCACAGCACGGGTCCCTTTCTGACCCACCGCTGGAGATTTATTGCCTGCCAAACCCACGGGCTTCACGGCAAGGATGCTGTGAGCAAGAGCTGGAAACATCCGTGCAACGGAGCTTGTCACGCCGGGCTGGACCTGGCAGCCTTCCCTGGATGTCAGGGTTGGCCCCCAAGCACTGAATTTGGAGCAAAACTTTAATTCCTTTCCCTACAGTGCCTTCATTATCCATCATACTGAAATAAATACTTTGCCAGGAGCTCCTGGAAAACTCCAGGAAGGGTGGGTACGCCTCCAGTCCTGAATGCTGGCTCCAACACAGAGGTTAACATTTCTCTTCTTGTACAATGTGCAAGACCCAAGACCTTTCTGGGGACATTTTTGGAAAGGGACACTCAAGAGCTGCTCTTCAACGTCATCCATGTCCCTCCGCAGAGCCCTGTGTTGAAGCTGCATCAGCAGCTGGGCAATGTGAGCTGTTGCTTACGTCTCCGGCAACCTTTTAGTGTCAGAGCCATTTCATCTGGGCAGAGATTTGGCCAAAATGCACTTGCCAACACAAGGTATGGACCAGCCCATGTATATTCCTGCCTCAACATCAAGGCTCTGCTGAATGTGACCTTTCAGCCCAGGAATTAAATTGTAGGTTTCAGCAGAAGGTAGCACTGGGGTCCACCAATTCCTCCCAAGATGTGGAGCTCTCTCACACCTTGTGTCTCCCAGGGCTGTCTTGGGGTGTCTCCATCAAGGGCTAACCAGCACATTAGCCACGCTGAACTCCCCCACCTCCTATATCCATGCCGCTGCCCCCTCCCCTTTAGGCAGGAGCCTGGCTCGATGCTATGGGGAACCTTCATAGCTCCATACATGAAGGCAGTGCTGAAGCATCCAAGAGGTGATGCAGGCAGGTTTGGCTTAGCTATGACAGCTGATCTGCCACGATGGTTTGTGTGCTCCTCTTACTGCATTGATGGTAAAAGCAGAGACACCAGAACTGTAACTCAGCCTATTCCTACAAGGACCCTGGGAAGATTTTCCCCACCATTCGGATGATGCAAAGCCTTTTACTGGACAGAGAGCGTGGCACATTCCCACCGCTCCAGGAAGAGATGCTGAACTTTTACCATCCTACCTTTGGGTTCTGCTCTGGATGCTCTGACCCCAAAGCCTCCACTGCCGTCACAGCACCCCCTTCCCTCCCCAGCATCTTCTATTTGCCTTTAATTCCAAAGTTCAGCCAGTGCCTGGTTTGGATCCCTCTTGTGTCTCCTTCAGCAGATTTCTGCAGGCAGTAAGCCTTGTGCTAGACACGGGGTAAATCTGCAGGGAATCAGACTGAGAAAAGACAGAAGTCAAAGAGACAGAGTAAATCAAAAAAACACACTGTGCCTGGCAGGTGGAAAATTTGTGTTGCAAATACCATGCGGTTCTGTATATATATAACCCACTGGTTAAACTTCTGTGTGTGTGTGTGTGTGTGTGTCTTAGCGTATACGCATGCTAATGACGTCGTGTGCTCACATATAGGCATTTCGTTGTCAATACAGCGGAGCACGGGGCACCCAGCAGTTACCATTAAGAAGGGACTCACTGGTGGAAACGTTTCTGCTGGGAAATGCCACTGTCATCTCTGCTGATCCCCCGCTGCTGGCTCAGACCCAAACCTTTTCCTTGCAGGCAGGGGCTCTCCTGCTCCTGAGCCCTTGGGAATGCATCACCGTTGGGGGGAAAATAGGGAAAAACCACTGTGTGTGTCGCTGCAAGCCCTGAGCAAGCTGAGAGTCAACGTCCTCATGCACTAAATTTTTGCGCATTAAGGTCCGACCTTAAATTACTTAAAACCTTAAAACCCCCATATGCACTGGGGGTTGCGCAGGCGGAGGATGAGATTTGCCCCAAAGTAAAGGAGATTTTCGTGCCTGGCCCCAGGCCCTCAACCCATGCACAGACCCTGCTGGCTGAGGCACAGCAGCAACCACCACCCACGGGTGGCTTCACCACCAGAACAAGCATGGAATGCCTTTTGGTTTGTCCTTCCAAAATACATCGATTAAAACAATCCCAAGCCGCACTGCCTGTGCTGCTCTGCGTGGATTGGTGCCTCACGGCCAACTGCCTGCTCGTGATCGAATTAGACTGAGCCCTGTGCGGGAGTGACCTCGTGCTTTGCTCAGCCCCAGGGAACCCACGCAGGACAGCAACCCCGATGGATGTCTGGGTCATCCAGCTCGTCCCCTCCATCAGGGCACATATAACCTTCTTTGCCTACGTGGGTTTTCTGGGCCTCAGAATGGCTCCACATGCTTTTCTTGTGGAGGTTTTAATATGGTCTCTCTCCTCTCCCCTATTTTCTCAAACCCACGGCGTGGTTGGCAGAGTCAGGGACATTAGGAGGAGACCGGCTGATGGACAGAGGCTCACAGCGAGGCAGCACAATCACAGAGTTGTTTCCTTAGGAAATAAACCTATGGAAAAAAAAACCCCAAACATTGTCATTGTTTATCTTCTTTCTGCAGGTTTTGTTTTTTTCATTGGAAAAAGTCAGCAATGCAGCAAACAGCTTCATGAATACACAGATTGTTTTTGGCAACTACCAATTAGCAAAGAATGTGTTCATGCAATCCCCAACCGGCTATCTCCCTGGGAATTTCTTGTTTGGAACAAGCCATTTTGCATTAGAGAAAATACACACGCTTGGACAGATAGTTCTTGCTGGCTCTTATTACCAGAGGAAGCCTGGAGAGGGGCAGGCAGCCACCACTGTGGGCCAGCTGTGCGCCCCGCTGGCTCACACACCCACCCCAGGACACAATACAGCATAAGGACGCGTGCGCAGCCCATGTGCTTGCACGCGATAACACAACGCCTGCAAGGACGCCTGCAAACGGGACTGGGAAGGCCATTATAAACCCAGCCCGTGCACTCACTCCCAAGTCTTTCTGATTCTTCTGCTTGGATCGCAGGTCCATTGAGGGGTGTCTGATAAATATCACAAGCGGTGTCCCTCAGGGGTGCGTACTCAGACCAGGGCTGTTCAATATCTTCATCAATGACACAGCAGGATCAAGTGCACCCTCAGCAGATTTGCAGATGACACCATGCTGAGTGGTGCAGCTGACATGCCTGAGGGACAGGACGCCATCCAGACGGACCTGGACAGGTGGGAGAAGTGGGTCCATGTGAACCTCATGAGGTTCAACAAAGCCAAGTGCAGGGTGCTGCACCTGGGTCGGGGCAACCCCCGATATCAATACAGGCTGGGGGATGAAGGGATGGAAAGCAGCCCTGACGAGAAGGACTTGGGGGTACTGGTGAATGAAAAGCTCAACATGAGCCAGCAATGTGCGCTCGCAGCCCAGAACGCCAACCATACCCTGGGCTGCATCAAAAGAAGCGTGGCCAGCAGGGCAAGGGAGGTGATTCTGCCCCTCTACTCCCCTCTCATGAGACCCCACCTGGAATACTGCATCCAGGTGGTCTCAGCACAGGAAAGACATGGACCTGTTGGAACAGATCCAGAGAAGGGCCATGAAAACGATCCGAGGGCTGGAGCACCTCTGCTATGAGGACAGACTGAGGGAGTTCAGGTTGTTCAGCCTGGAGAAGAGAAGGCTCTGGGGAGACCTTATAGCAGCCTTCAGTACTTAAAAGGGGGCTTATAAGAAAGATGGGGACAAACTTTTTAGCATGGCCTGTTGCAATAGGACAAGGGATAATGGTTTTAAACTAAAAGAGGGAAGATTTAGGCTAGATATAAGGAAGAAATTTTTTACACTTAGGGTGGTGAGACACTGGCCCAGGTTGCCCAGAGAGGTGGTAGATGCCCCATCCCTGGAAACATTCCAGGTCAGGTTGGACAGGGCTCTGAGCGACCTGATCTAGTTGAAGATGCCCCTGCCCATGGCAGAGAGGTTAGACTAGATGACCTTTGAAGGTCCCTTCCAACCCAAATTATTGCATGATTCTATGAATCTATGATACCTGCAATAAGGCTGCTTTTTTTATGAAACATTTGCGCACCTACAACTGAGACTCAAGGCTCACCAGTGCCATATTACTGGGGTCTTGAAAGATTTAGGAACAGGCCCTTGCTCACGGGGCAAAACGGAAAGGTCAATGTCATGGTATGCACAGAGACACCTGGCTATATGTAAAGAACAATGGTGTAAACATGTCAGTGTTGGGGTTCATTACAGCTACTGGAAACCCAGCCGAGGGAATTTGGGGTGCTACTCATCACAGCCTGTGGCCAACACCTACCTCCAGGTAAATACTACCCAAAAAGACCCAGGCTGAGGCTCCCCACTGCTTGTATCGCCCCTGCACGCCCAGCCTGAGTCCTTGCACCCACCACACAGCATGGAGGAAGAAATGCAACATTTGACTCTTCCAGGCAATCACTTCCCAGCTTTACCTGAGAGAGTGAATGCCATGAACCACAGATCAGGGAGACGAGCTGCTTAAATTCAGATATGATGGACAGCTTTTTATTTTCCAATGTTTTAATTAAACAAAGTGCTACATTCCATAGTTACAGTATGAGTTGTTGTTCTTGTCTGAAATAGAAAACCACAAGAAAGCACAAGGACTGCTAATATCACTCTATGGAAGCAGTACAGTCCAGAGAAACCTCACCTAGGGTGAACATCTGGCATTAGAGACACCTTTAAAAATCAGCAGCTGTAGAGTGTAGGTGTGTTTCATCAGGGCAAGAGCTGCATGTCAGGCAGGCTGGTTCCTCCCGTCGGATATGGGGCTGTAGATGCCGGAGCGGTTGCGTGATGCCTACAATAAATTCTGGCTTGTGCTATTGGGAAATCCCAAGCTGGGCATCCACAGGAAAACAGAGGTGAGTGACTTGTCTTGTGCTGAGTCGAGAGATCATTATTGCTGCAGCAAAGTCGCCATCGCAGCTGTGGCTTTGCATGGGGCCAAGGCTGCGTTAGCCGTGTCACGACCCACCTTTACGGTCAGGGGCTTGCAGTTCACCCAGCACGGAGGATGAGGAGGGCCCTTTTGGGCTGTTTTTCTTGTTCTGTGTCTTTCAGAAGAATTTGCTTGTTTGGCAATGCAGAGGTACAGATTAAATCAGTACAGCATTAAGAGACTGGAGGCTTCAGCTCCCACCTGAAACCCTCCTCCCCTCCCTGCCTGCAATCTGATAATTCAAGCAAATGGATCAAACTCCAGGAGTTGTACAGAGAATATTTTTAAGAGCCCAATCCAAAGTCTACTGGCCTTGGATGAGAAGGGAAGGAGCTTAATGATGCTTGTGCTTTAAAGACCTGCAGAAATTGCACTGATGTCAGGGGCACTGCAGAAAACCCTGTCTGTGCTCCAAAGGCTCCTACAAGCTTCACTGGGACACAGGGCTGGTTTTGACTGTCCATCTTGCCTCCACATTAAGAACTAAGCTGAAGACCTGGGGAACCTCCAGGCTCTGGGGCAGGTGCCTGACCAAACCCAACTATTCAACAAACACCCCCACTTCAAATGGACATTGGTTGGGATGTCTCTGCACTGCTGAGCGGCTCAGAAAGTTGGCCAATGGTAGTCTTCTGCCAACCAGCAGCTCCCACCCAAGGCACTTTGGTTGGTGCTGTTCAGAGCCACAGGCTTGGGAGTGAAGCTGGACCACAAGCAAAATCTTTGGGCAGCTCTTCTATCCCACAAGGCTGGCTCCAGCAGAGACCAAGAGCCAACACTGAACTGTGTGTTCACTTGGACCTCTCTTTTGGCTAAAACTGTCCTGCTTGCCCACCATACTCGCCATATAACCACTCCGATATTTGCAACCATTTGTCAGCCTCACTTGCAGCACTGCTGACTTCCAGCACCCCAGCCACCCATGCCACATCCTCGCTGAGTGAAGCCAGGCTCTTGAGGACACCAGGGCATCCAGCGATGCACTAAAACACCACCTTTGTCATTCTGACTGGCAGCATTGCCTTTAATTTCTGAAGTTCATTATGTTGGGGAGGGAGAAGAAGAGAGACAGTGAAACTAATTACCACTGTAGAAAGTCAGTGTTTCCCAAACCGTGGACTTATTAGCACAACGAAAGGCCATGGCACCTCCCCACCAGCCTTCCCAATCCATCAAATCAACAATCCATTCTTAAGCTCTTCCTGCGCTGCCGGGGCTGCGGTTCTTACACTCAGATCAGCAGCAAGCTGGTCTCCTCAGCCATCCCTCCTCCTCCTGACTGGCCCACGCGCTCTGTTTTATCGGTTAATTAATGCAACTTGTGCCATTATCACACACTGCGCAGGCACCGTACCATTAACAGGAAAGCAAGAGGAGGCTGTCCTTCACAGGCTGTTATTGCACAAAGCCCTGCTGATCTCCAGCTGCTTGGGTCTTGCTGGTACATCTGCCGTATTGCTGGCAGCTCCTCTTTTCCAGTGTTGTTTTGGGTGTCTCTTTCAGGCTACAGTTGCATGCAAAGGACTCAGCCAGCCCAGCTACTGTCCTTTCTGCTCCAAGACAGATTCCCCCTCGCAGAGAGGCCAATGCCCTTTGTCACTGCTTATTCTCCATGCCTCCCTGGCTGGAGCAGGGTAAAGCATTTCAAGAACACCTTGCAGCTGCCTATGTAGTCTTGTTCCCAGCCTGCCTGGTGCTGTACCTAAAAGACAAGGCTTTCTGGAGATGATTTCAAGCAAACGGGAACAGCGAAGTCATTCCACTTTGCAACCCTCATCAAGCCTTGCCAGGAACAAATGATCAAAGACCCCAAGGGACAATATTTCCTCATTCCCAAAACTGCAAGCCAGCAGCACTCAACTGGACTGTTAACAGGTCTTGACCACCTCCAAGCTCCAAGAGACTTAGGAATGAGAAGGAAATAGGGAGAGATCATTCTGGAAGGAAAACTACTTCTTAGCTTGGACTGATCACCTGTTAGGAAAGAAAGAGGCTTTACTTTTGGGTAGGGGCACCTGGACTTAACAGTGGGCTGCCTGTTAAAAATGTGGGGCTGCTTTTAGCAAGGCAAAAATTCTCCTGGTCAAAGTTTCAGGAACGAAAAGGGAGAGATGCAAGCCCTGTGGAGCCCTAGCTGGGAAAGCCTGTCCTGGAGGGATTAGGGTATGAAGACTCCCCAACAGGCTGATGTTTTACTGTGTCTCCGTCAACCTGCTTCCCACGCACTCGGTGGATGAATGTGTGAGGGACCACGCACAGCACTTCGACTGGAAGACTAGCATTAGTAGCAGCATTTTGAATACAGGTTGTCCCACCTGTCCTTCTCCAGGTGACTCAGTAGATGTGTGGGTAAGGCCTACAGGAAAGTACCTGGTCTCTGAAGAGCACTGCTTGTTCGGAGCTGAACATCACATCTGATGACTTTATGTCCAGACAAGGCCCTGACCCTCTCAAGAGAGAAATGAGCTTCAGGAGGGTCTTCTAAATGTCCTCTCTACCTTGCAAACCCACTCACATGCCCACAAGACATTCACTTACCATCATCTACATCTACCCTTCATAATTTGATAGGCCTTTTCACCTTTATAAGGCATGAAATCCTGCATGTCCCCCTCCTCAAACTCTGCTCCCCTCCACATCTTTGATGACTCGGTGGGATTTAATCTCAGTAGATGTGCGGTCTGGCCTACACTTGTCTTATCAGGTCTCCTCCGGCAACAGCCGCTGTTCCTTCTATGAATCACAGAACAGTGATTCCCACCTCAGAAACGTGGATGTTTTGCATAAATATCAGACTGATGTCATTTCACAACAAGAAGCAGAGATGAAGTAGCGCAGCCCTTTTTCTAGCTATTTTGACAGCATTTCTGTGCAAAGCAACATTAGTTTCCCCTGCTTGGTTCCCGTAACATCTCTGAAGCTGGCTGTCTCCTTCTGCAACTCGGTGCCAGCAGCCCAGGCAGCACAGCAGCTCGCCCTCACCCCGTGGAACCCTCGGGCTTCACCTCCACAACCCTCTGCAGCCATCTGTCCTACAGCCTCACCTTTCCCCCCATGGCCAAGGGCTCCCAGCAGGACCATGTCACCTCCCCACAGCAGACATCTCTCCAGCTGTCTGCTGCTGCTTTCCAACTATTGGCCACAAATCCCTCAACACTGACAGCCACCTGCTCTGCAAACTTTGGTGCCTTTCTGCATTCGGTGGTCTGGAGACAAGACCCATCCAGATCTCCCAAAGGTGCTGCCGTTCACGCACCTTTCGAGGGCTGGAAATGCAATTTCCAGTGGGTAAAGGAGACAGATGCTCCGCTTCCATCTCTGTGTGAATGCAGCCTTATGAAAGAGATGAACCAATAACTAGTGTCCTTCAAAGAAGAGGCAGAACCTGAAGAAACCCCTGACCTGCCTCTTCTCTTACCTACTTGCACACTGAACAAAAGCCAAGAGATCCATGCAAGACTATCTGTCAGTAGGTGAGCGCTGGTATTTATTGTGCTGTAACAGACAGTGCTGGTTGAAAATGGACAACGATTTTTGTTGTGAATCAAGTGTTGTGGCCATTCCTGTGTGTCTCCAAGAAGCGTGGAGCAGCGCTGAAGGAAGGAAGAAGGGGTGAGAGTCGGGGACCCGAGTGCAGAAATGTGCTTCAAACTCTATCAACAACACTGTACTTGGGCACTTCTCAGGTGGCAAGGGATACAGTTCAAGTGTATAACTCATTAATTAAGCAGAGCAGCTAATCTTAGCACTAATGAACTCTAGCTCAGGTAATGTAACATTTAAAATTAACAAATTGGACAGAAGTCATTCACAGTAAAGATTTCCATTCCCAGGCCAGGTGAGAGCTATTGTTATGATTAGATTACTGCCAGCCAGGACCAAAACAGTACAGCAGGGTAATAGGAAAATAATCATCCATATGGATCAGCTCCAGCTGTAACAAGACGCGCTGTGGATCTGAATGAGGTGCCGAGTGCGAATGTGAAATCTCACTACTGTATCAAAACAAACATCACTGCGCGGTACACGTAGAGCATAGCATGCCGTTTCGCCGGGGTGGTACCGACCACTGCTCGGTGGCTCGGGGCGGCGGAGAGCAGTGATGCAGCGGAAAGTCGCTTGTTCTTTTTCTCCCCCTCCCTCCTTTCAGAAGTCACGGGCTGTCGCAAGGGCACTGCAGTTCGATTCAAAATTCATCTTCAGAGCTGTCAGCTAAGAGCATGACTCGGTCTTGCATGCTGTTAAATTCCCTCTGCTAAAGGAAGAAAAGAAACATTGAAGAGCTCCACATGCAAAAACAAAACAAAGAGCTTTTGGATCCCTTCCATACTCTAACCGAGAGGTCACAGGCACTTCAACCCAGACAAACCATAACCATAACCAGGCTGCGCTCGCTTTACAGCCAAAATGGTTAACAGGAGAGTGGGTGGGATTGGGGTTTTCCTTTGCAGTTGCCATACCTTTCTTTTATGTCTCTTTGAGCCATTTCTCCTTCGGCGATTCATAATCTTAATGCTGTAGAGTGCTCCTAGGATAAAGAGGGCTCCGGCTATTCCGACTCCTACAGGAACCAGCATCCCCGACATGTATCCTGCCTTCGGGGAAAAGAGAGAAGCAGAGTAGCACTCACAAGACCATCCTTTCAGAGTCCCAGTCTAGGACTGGGATATATCCCTATGCTGCTTTCATCAAAGTTTGTTGCATTTGAGCGCCTATCACCCACCTGCATAGGATGAGCCCTGCTTCCAGGATCGCTAAGGAAGCCCCCAACATGCCCCACTCCAGGACCAAGCTGGTAACCAGCACGGCTGACTCACCATCACCTTTTGCTAACAGATATTGCCTTGTGACAGCTGAGACGCTGCAGTGTTTGCCTGCCTTTAGGAGAGGGAATAATTTTGGTGCAGAGCTGCAAGTGCTGGGGTGGAGTGTCAACAGAAGTGCATGTGTAAAGGAAAAAACCTTGACCGCCCAGGGCAGGCATTCTTGAGCCACAACAAAGACCTGTGACAACCCAAACAGCTCCGCCACCTGCTGTGTAGCATCGACTTGAGTGCTGCTCTGAGCTCCCCAGGTACCACCAGCGTAAACTGAGGCACAGGTATATGTCTGGCCACGTGCAACGGAGCTCAATCCGGAGAGCCAAAAACTGCTGTTACACTTCTCAGCATGAATCCAGACTAGCAGCGTGGCACGAGGTGGTGTGGTGACGAGTGCCTCAGCACCCCGCTGCCCACCGCTCTCCGCACCATCCCACAGCCCTCGAGGCAGAGGAGAGCGCGGGGCAGGCAGAAGAGAAAGTGCGTAAGAGCCACCAGGCGAGATGGCCGGCACCAGATGGCCACGCTGCGAAGCAGGGGCTCTCACGTCCGTCCTGGGAGGTGGGTGGGAAAGGGACCCAGCATGCTCCCGGCCAGCTCTGATCGCTGAAGTGTGTCTTACCCTGGCCAAACTGCTAAATATACCTCCAGTAAAGAGTATTACACAGCTTCCATGCTTCCCAGAGACACCTTGGCATGGGAAAGCAAGTGCCCCCAGGACACTAATGCCATATCTCAGCACGGGGATGGCAGAAACTGCCCTTGGCACCCCCAGCTGGGGCTCTGAAGGAGCCGAAATACAGAGCCAGGCTGCACTCGTGTGTCGCAGGGGGAAGGAGCAGTTTGCCCTCTCCCTGCCCAGCCCAGCCTGAGCCTCCTCTGCTTCGTACTCAAAAATCCTTGAACCAAATGCTTTTGCTTTGCATGGGAAAGGGTCACTTGCATGAGCAGGACAATGATGTAGAGGGAGGGGACGCACACCTCCAGCTGGAAGCACAGCAAACACAAATCAGCTCTAATTCAACTGCTGTGATCCATAAGTTTACATTCCCATTAGAAAAATATAGATAGCATGACTAATTTAAAAGTACACATTTAAACATTTAAGATCCTTTGGAAAATAGTCCCAAGTGCTTGTTATTTTATATTTTACTGTTTTAAGTGAAAATTAACCCACGTTTTAAAGTGCCCAATTGCTTCAGCATCCTCACCTAATTCAGACTGGGGGGCTTAATGGGGTAGGGGAGGCAGGTACAGCCTGGCTCCCTCCCTCATTAGCGCTGCCTTCGTCCACACTGCAGCAACAGAGTCCTCTGCTCTGTGGCACTACAGCTTTATTGTTCGCCACCTACACCCCCCAAAATAGATTTTACACCTGCCAAGGGACACACGCACAATTCAGAGGACTACCAGACAGCTCTTAGCAAGCCTCAGCCCATTGCTTACAACCACTCATCTTCATCTGCATTCCCAAACTGTAATGCAACTTAACAACACATGGTTACAGCGTAATTGCTTTTCTTCCATAATCCACTGAGTGGGGAGGGAAAAAAAAAAACCCAACCATTCAGTGTGCGCTGCCCTGCCTTCATATGCTTACCTGCAGAATGAAAATAACTCCTTTCATCTAGGACAGATACAATGCTCACAAGCGCTGTTTTGCTCTCCCAAACCCCTCCAGATCCTGCTCGGTGCTTTAAATAGTAACACCTTTGCACCTGGATCCCAAGGCTTGAGGGATCTGCAACAGCATCATGCAGGTCCCCTGAATGCCCTCCCAGAAAATCCAGTCCCGCTCAGCACACACGCTTGGAGGGGGGGCTGTGTGCCTGCATCCCGGGTTCCAAAAAAAAGGAGGTTAGTGAGAATATAGCTAAAAGACTGTATGTCTGCAAGGCAATTAAGGTGCCTTAATTGGGTGACCTAATTAGTGCAGTGTGGGTTTTTCTATTTCTGGAACTTTGCTGCTGGCATGGGTGGCGAGGGGAGAATGGAAACAGCTTTTTAGCTGCTGCCCAGCTGAGTTTCCATATCCGAAATCACTAGTTTTCATACAATGAACTCCCTAGCCCATCCGTGAGCCTTTATCACGCCTGGCCAGCCCATGCCCCTTTAGAGGCTTCCCCCAACAGCTGGGCCAACCCTTTCTACCCTAAAAGCTTGCAATGTGAAGCAGATCCAGGACCCGTGCCTTTCTGTGTGACGCAGCCCAACACATGAGGGCTTCTGCACTTGCCTCAGTGGAAACCCCATTTCACAGGTAGCTCCAAAGCCACATTTTTAGCCCTTGCCCATGGGGAAGGTGCAGCTTCTTTACAGGTCCCAGGGATGCTTTTAATACACCCAATCCATGACCATGACCTTCCCGGCTCCATTAGACTTTGAGATAACAGCAACAGAAGACTTCAGAGGAACCTCATGTCCATTATTCAGCATGCCAAATGCAACACTTGCACAGTGTTTGGAGGAGACCAGACATAAATCTGTCACTGATCCGTGCTCCTGGTCCCACGCTCCCCGCACCCTTCCCTCTCCCAGCAGGGCAGCCCCTGATGCACACAGGAGGACACATCTCAGGGATGGGGCCATCATGTGCCACGATGCTCTTTTGGATGGATGGTAAAATAGAGAGGACAGGGCTCTGCCAACAGCAAATGAGAGGGGCACATATTGTGACTGGTGCTGATAAACTCAACAAGGAGGAGGAGGAACAGAGGTGAGCAGGTTTATTTGGGAGTGATTTGCTTTACCAGCATTTGGTTGGGGGTCAAGGAGTGGTTTTTGTTGGGCTTTTCTAAGGGAAAATGTGAGCAAGGTGAAAGATCTGCCTCCACACATCTGCCGTTCCCCAAAGGATGGAGATGGCTCAGAGCCGAGTCTCTCTTTTAAGTGGACACAAGCAGATCCCCCATCATACCAATGCTTGTGCTGGGCGCTGCCATGCAGTCCAACATCTACCTGCAAGAGGTTCAGGCTCTACAGAGCAATTCTGTTGGAGACTGGAACATGCGCCCCCACCTCTGCAATGAGGAAGGACAGAGGTAGCCAACAAAGTGCCAAGAGGAACGAACTAAAACCTACAGCTTCAGTGAGAAGATGCCTGATGCCCCCACACTCATGTTGTGCCGGCAGGGGTAGGTCTGGCAGGAGCAGGTGACCCGTGCATGCTACATTCACTCCAGGCACTCAACCACACTTGGTGTCTGCTTTTTACCTTTGTCGGGAAAACCATTTTCTGTCCTTTCAACATTCCCTCTGGCTGAATCCCAGGCCAAGGTGCTCTGCTATGAGCATCGCTCATACTAGACATGCCTCCTTCCTATTGTAGGCAGAAAAGCAACTCAACAAGGGCTGGGCAGGAACCCGTCTTAAACCCTTCCACTCCCCAGTCCTGGAAAACAGAAACCCAGAACCCGTCTCTCTGTTCAGACTTGATGGTAAGGTGCTGCTGAAATTTGGTGAGGATCACGTGGGAATGCTGGGCTCGTTGGGTGACAATCTGCTTAAGCTCAGAGATGTATTTTCAGGGGCTGGAGTTTCCTACCAAGTCATTATTCCTTGTGGTGTTTTTTGGGTTTTTGTTGGGTTTTTTTTTTTTTGGTCTATTGACTGTGATCTTGTTCAAGAATTTCCAAGGCCTGTTGAGTCACAAAATGTTCTTGTCTTGAAACACTACTGTCACCTCATTTCTAGCTTCATGGCTTTGCCATCATCAACACAACATTTGAAAGGCTTCGCAACCATTTCAAAATGTTCGTATTTGCCCTAGGGCAGCAGAGCCTAAAAAGCCATCACTGCTTGTGGCTGGCACAATGCTTGGTTCCATGTACCATCATCCTGTAACACCAGGGAGAAAAGATCACAGTCTGTTATCTTTTCAGTCTTCCTCTGTTTGCTCTTTTTGTTTCCAGGAATTTGCGGCTCTTCCTGCATGTGGAGGCAGGAACGGTCTCATCCAGAGGCAGTGGCGTGGCATGCAGCCTCTTACCAGAGAGGATCACCAGATCCTCTTGACTTGGATCTAGAATCAAGCTTAGGACTTAGACAAAAAGGGTGGAGGTAATTTAGAGGGCAATATAAAAAAGTAACTCAGCTTGAAGAGAAGGTGATTTTCTAGAGTAGAGAAGTTTGTCAAATACTGCTGTCCCTCCTTCTGCTCTTAGTTACTACTCATCAGGGATGTACTGTGGATTTACACCACTATATACAACAGCAGCATCTGGTTCATTGCCTCCCAGAGAAAATTTTAAGCCCCTTCTCCATTGTCTTTCTAGAGATAATGAACTGCAGTGACAAGAGTTTGTTCCTGCAAGTAAGAACAGTTTTGCTTTTTAAGTAATTGAAACACTGAGCCTCCTACCTTATCTTTCAGCTTCTCCATCCAGCTTCTCACTGAAAAATAAGACAAAAAAGCTGTAATCATATTACTTATGTTATATTAATTAGTAACAAATGATAATGATAGTATTAAAATAGACACTAATTAACTTGACAAGCTGATAACACTTTTCATTAGATTTCCTCTCTTCTCATTCATGAAAAAAAGCAAATGCATCAAATCAACAAGAGAAACTCTTCAAGCGAGTTGGCAGGCAAGAAGCTCGCTTTTTCCTGTGCAATTCACATCTTCAGCGTGACTAAAAGAGGAAGATGAAAAACAATTATTTCAGGTTTTTAACCAGCACTTCTCATACACGCAGTGGGATGTCAGACAAGAAGAAAACCTTAGAGCATGGCTATCCTCTTCCATTGTCCTCCTCCACATAGATATTCCTCTTTCTATTTGGCATAGGTTGTAATGAGGCCTAAAGAAGTATTATTCCCTGTCTTTTATTCCCCTGCTTTTCTGGAAGCAGCCACTGCCTGTCTGGGAAGTCACCAGATAACGTGTGAGGACTGGGATAGCACTGGGAGTGCTAAATTACTAAACCAAGTAAATTTATACTGCCATCGCAGAGACTTTCGTTTCCTAACAGTTAATAGAAGTCACATGAAATATGATACGCAAGAACTACAAGTCTTTAATGGCATGTACTTTGGGATGAAATATTCCTACAAATGATTAGCAGCAGGTGCTCGACCCATTAACTACACAGGCGACTGGATTCATCTGCACTGCACAGAAGACAAAATGCCCAGCCTTTGAGATAACCACTAATACCTTAAATTCCTGCTCATAGGTAAGAGGCAAGCAAGCAGTTAAATGTTGGTTCTTTTCAGGGTATGGCAACTGTGTTTTAAGTCCTGGTCAAGGATCTCTGTTTCTCCAGGAGACACGAGGGGACTCTCAGATGTGCCGACGTCCACCTGCAGAATATTTCTCCCAGGATACATTAGATCCCAGATGTAACACACCGTTTATGGAGTAAGACCCTATTTCCAAGCCTGCCTGCTCGTAGAAGCTCCCTTCAAAGCTTGCGTTGGCAGTATTAGAGGCTGCCTGTTGGCACATGCACATACACCACTCAGGGTAGCCATGCTACAGAAACGAGAGCCTTACTGTGAGTGGGGAGGGTGCAGCAGTAGGACCATCAGTAAATGGCCTTTTAACGTCTCAGATACAATAGAGAAGCACAGCAGCTAGGAAGTAATAAGACTCAGCCCACACATCTGTATTAAACTGCACCATTTTAACAAGTTCAAAGTGATTTGAATACTCCCTTTTTAACTCCTAGTAACATAGCACTTTCCAAACAGAAGGATCCCACATTACCTAGAGATGAAAAAGTGTGAAACAGGCACAGGCACATTCACACAAACTCATTTAGCTCTGACAGGTAGCTAAGAAAAAAAACGAGTTATCCAGGAGACACCCACAGCACTAGAAGAGGACAAGAGGTCTACTTTTATCAACTCTTCCTACCATTAGTCCTAACCTGCATGGTCTAGGCCTCAGTAAATTCAATTTATGAAGGTGCCATCACCATCATCCTCTGTCAGTCCGAGCCTGCATGCCTTGAATGTCACTCCCAGTGGAATACCAGAGAGGAAGGAAATGCCTGGTTCCCCTGGGCTAGGTTTCTCAGCTGGGTTTCTGGATGTAATGCTAAAACAAACACTGGCTGTAACATCACCTAGACTTTCAAGGAGAGCCCCTACGCTGCTGCCTTGCTGACAGGCCTGGGAGAGACCAAACACCGGGAAAATTCGCTTAAAAAAACCCAAATACTGCAAACCAAAGGAATTCATCCCAAAATTCTTACCAAAGAGCCTTCTCACGACTCTCATGTTTAATGATGCTGTCGTGTTTTATTCCAGGCTCCCAGGAGTGGTAACGGTGACTCACAGACAGACGGTAACAGCTGCAGCTCCACAATCACAGTGCACGTTTTGAAGCTTTGGACTGATGTCGTCCGTGCACATCGAGACAGCTACACGCGTACACTCACTGCATGCACACAGCCACTTAAAGCCGCTGTGATGCTCAGTTGGCCCCAACTCACGCTAAGCGCAAAGCCTACGTTTACACGTCTTTCACAATAATTATATGGGATCGGTGATCTCATCAGTAGTCAATCCACTTTCTTGCAGCTGAACAACAGAGTCTCCAAATCAGCGATTAACTCCAGAGTATTTCTGCTAGTCAGAGGCAGGGGCTGATCTAATAATATTCTACTACCTATTTTCAACGAGCACAAATTCTGGCTTCGTTCCCCTCTGCTCCACAAAACGACAGCAGCACATCTGTTGGGACCCACAGACACTACAGTACAAATCTTTATTTGCTATTTGTACAATTGCTTATTATAAAAACTGATCTTGTTTTCAGCCATGTAGAGTACATCAGACGCGTTCCTGAATCAGCCTAAGCCGCAGAAAAAACAATGCAAGGTGATTTCTCCTCCAGCATGGACGCCTCTCCGAGAGATGCTCTAACACAGCCACAAGCTGGCTGAGTGAAAGCCCCTGACCTGTGCTAGAGGAAAGTAGTGGTCCCAAATTTGGGAATTTAAGGCAGCAGGAGGTCAAAAACCTGTCTGGCCCTTCAACATCCTGGCAGGGCTGCACCGGTGTGTGGGAGCAGCAGGTCCAGCTCTCCCGGGTAGGAGTGGCGAGCACAGAGCAGCCGCGGTCATGGTCCTCAACCTCCCGACTCTGCCGCCAGTCAGGCTGGGGCCATGAAAAGTCAAGGAGAACTGGATTACCATGAATTACAAACACTTTTAATGTCACTAATGCTCAAAACCGTTTCAACACCTTTGAGGAAATGACAAGCCACTGTCTCATTACAACTGTGCGCTTACTGCTCCAATTATTTACCCATATGCGGACACTACAGGGTGTGCATAGGAGATAAAGCACTTTTTCAAGTTCAAATTGATATCTATGCTAAATGGCTACCATCAATTAATTCTGGAGTTCAGACTCTAATTATGCATCATTATCCATAATTAATATTCTGAACTTGGTCTTGGAAGAGGACCATTGCAGATGGCACCTTCTCATAAAAATGCAACAGTGTCCGAAAACACGAGGTAACTAGCCAATGAGGCCAAGCAAATAAATCGTAACAAATACTCTAGTCCATGTCTTTTTCATCTCCTTTTTTTCCTTCCCTGATCACTGAATATCCTGAACAAATGACAACAGTCTCAGGGTGCGAAGTTACTAACAAGTGTCTGCAATGCTGGCTTGTCTTCTACGGCATTTTAAGGATGGTGACGAGTCCAAACTCTCTGCCTTGGCTTAATTTTGATCCCTTGGTTTCACAGGGAGCTGAGTTAGATCAGCGTGAAGCACTTTGAAAATTACATGCATAATCTGACATTTCATCAGTGATTTATATAATGTCTGCATCTCTGCAAATTCATTTTAAATAACATATAGCTTAAGATTAAGCAGGTCAGGAGCACAGAGGAGGAGCACGGTTGTCTGGCATTGGCGTCAGAGCAGCCAGGGATGAATTCAGACAGTTACAGATGCCCTGTGCTATTTTTAGTCATTTTTACTCAGCTTTCCCCTTGAAAATGTGCAGCCAGCTATTAAGCAGCCACGGCGCCAGCTAAAGAAGTTTGGCTAATTTGCAGAGGTAAGCAGCAGCCTGCCGTGCCTGCCTGGCCCTTCCTTGGAGGAACCTGGCCCAAAGGGACAGTCAAAAAGCCCCATGAGCAAAAACTTTCTGAAAGTTCAGGTCCTGCCAAATGCAGGCTGAAGGCTCAGGAGAGGGGCAATAGGTGACATTTGAGGGTCTGTGGTACATGGCCCAACATCCCCTTTCACCACTGAACTCTTCAATGCTATAAATCCAAACTAACCCTCATGAGAGACAGCTCTTGTGTTCCCATCCCTCTCCTTTCCACTGTGTCCTGTATCTTTGCATCCCCTACAAGAATAGATACAGCCAGCTTACCTTCACTGCTCC
The DNA here is from genome assembly GCA_013398815.1 of Ibidorhyncha struthersii. Classification (NCBI taxonomy): domain Eukaryota; kingdom Metazoa; phylum Chordata; class Aves; order Charadriiformes; family Charadriidae; genus Ibidorhyncha; species Ibidorhyncha struthersii. The sequence goes on along the minus strand of VZSZ01011817.1, from coordinate 82,671 downwards.
TTTGTTTTTTTGCAGAGGTCCTCTTTACAAAGCGGGTGATCACATATAATTTACAATGGAGAATCGAAGTGGAAGAGGTTTGGAAGCTGCTTCCAAGTTCAGCTGGAAAGATCCTCTGACAACAAAGCATTTGCACGATTTTACATCAGGGAGAAATCCAGTATTTGTCACTTCTGACCAAAGAAAATTAAATTAAGGTAGCACGACAGACCATATTCACTGCAAGTCTAACCCACAGTCTAACGCTGTCCTCCTAGGGAAGAGTCTGACCTCTTGGTGCTCTGCTCAGGGATCTCACAGTACCCTGAGCTTATGGCACTGCAAAGCCTTGCGACAAACAACTCACCTGAAAGGAGAGGGGATGATAACTGAGGGCAAAGATCTGGAAAAAGCACACAAAACATTTACTTCACAGTTACTCCCGTGGCTACTCTGCATCCCCATCATGGAAAAAAGTGGGTGTATATGTACTGTTATTAGCTGTGCTCTCCTTCCCTGACCCCTTATTGGCCGCCTTCGCTCATGATCTCACTTCTTGCTGCTGTTCAGAGAACTTTCCACCTTCAAATACGTTCTTTACCGGCCAGGTCTCTTGAACCCCTTTTTGTTCTGGAAGCTGCAGGGTGCTGGGTGCCAGAGCCACGCTCTGCCTTTAAGCCTCACCATAACGCTCCATCAAATCTCTTGCCAAAGGCTTTTTCCTGCTCCCCTCACCACCCCCCTCTGAAATTAGGAACACAAGTCCTCTGGGCTTCATGCTTTGCCAACTTTTAGTAATCCTAATTGCCTAATTATCCACTCGAACGCAATGATAAAGCTGCTTAATAATTCTGTTAACTTCTCATTCATTCTCTCCCTTCTCAGATAAGAAAATGCAAAGACTTTACCTTCTGGTGGAGATTTCAATCTGTAATTCATGCCCTCCTGCCATCAGTTCTGTCTCTCCCTTCCCCTCTCAGATGCACTGCTGCTTTATCTTGTCACTTCAGTTTCATCTTATCAGCTTGTTTTAATCATAGTCCCTTTTTTTTATCATCATCTAGAGCTATTCTGTTTCTCCATGGCAAAAACAGCACATTATCCCTCTGCCCTGTGCACCTTGCTGTATTTTCAAATCCAGCATTTACATCTTCATTCCAGAACTCCACCTTGATACTAATGAAGGTACATCCACCACCTTCTCTTTTAACAATTCTCCACCATGACCACCAGACCAGCGGTGAGAATGTGGCACCCGAGCTCCTCTACACTCCCCAAAGGGCAGAGAAAAGCGTTGAAGCATGGTTTTATGGTTAAGCTGGAGCGCAGGTAACCTGACTCAACCACTGCAGCTGTAATTCCTTAAATGCAATAGGCTGAGAGAGCTGCACAAAGCTTCATTCCGAGAAATCAGAAAATATCAGCACCTCAATATCCTCAGGGCATGAAAACATTTTGATCTAACAGCTACTGTTAATTGCTTTCACGTCTGTCTGAAATCAGAGATATCCCTATCTCAGGAACCAGAGAAGCTGTTTAAAGACGAGGCCCCCACTGCAGCAGATGACAGTCCCCAACGCAAGCGACCTGTGCGTCAGACAAGATGCAGGAGGCAAAGACGGATGGAGCCTAGGAGCAAATGGAGCATCTCTTTTTGAGCACTGGCAGTGCCTGCTGCAGATGTTGGGTTTGCTCTGCCTTCCTCTGGCCAGGACGTCTTTGTCCTACCCATGGCTACAGTTGTTGTAAGGCAGGCAAAAGGACAGCTTGACACGTTTGCAAGAGCGTGGAAACTGTAAACGCATAGTGAGGAGGTTTTGTGTGGGTCACTGTATAGTGAAATGTAACTGCACCTCACAGCCGATGTAGCTCAGGGCAGCTCTGCCATCGCCTTTTTCCCCAAGGACCATTTGCCCAAGAACAAATTCATTCACCTCCTCCATGCCTGGCCGCTACCCTGCTCTTCCTGTTCCTCATCAAGGAATGACTGGGTTTGGTGCTTCTTCTGGTCAGGGCTAAGGACCGGTAGCAGTCAGGAGGAGTAAACTTCGCCCTTAATGGTTAGACTTTGCTCAAGACCGCGCTGCCAGAGCAGCTACCCGTGTATGCCTCTGCAGTGAGAAAATGTGATGTTACTGTCCTCTAAAGCGCCTGTTCAATCTCCGTTGCATACATTAGAGCAAGAGATTTGCTGAAGTTAGTTCTCCTCTTCCCTCACTTACATAATTTCAAAGCTGTATTCCTTGTTCCAGCAAAGGAGAGATAGTTAAAGTGTAAAAAAAAAAAGAAAAGATTGATGACTTTGAATCAGTCTGTCTACACCAAGCAAGCTGCCCTATTACATTACAGATTTCATCCCTTTCTCTTGCAGGTAAGGCTTTCTTTTAAATGAGACTAGTGAGAACAATTTTGCACAAACGCTCTGTGCTTCATCTGCTCGGCTCTGACAAGTTAATGGCACAAGGCCACATCAGCTCCTTTTCCTTAAAAAACACAATTGCCAATTTACTTACTAGCAAAAATAAATAATACAGAAAATGGCATTTGGCTGGAAGGCAGCGCATTTTTAATTCCAGAAGAAAAACGGTATCTACTTGATGGGAATTTTGATGAATGCATTTCCCCCCATGCCCAACTCAAGAAGACTTGAACGGCCAGATAATCAAACAAATATCAAACTGACGATTACCATTCATGTTTTCAGCAAAAAAAAAATAATTGGTTGGACGAACTTTGAATTAACAAAATGAACTTTAATAGCTACCATGCAACTGTCTGGTTTATTAACTGTACCAACTACAACCTTTTCCCTCTCCACCCAGCTACAACCCAAGCCTGGCTGCATGCTACTGCCCACCATGACCTACACAAACCTCTTCAGAGGGAAAGGGAGATGTGGGAGGACAACTCACCGCACTCACCCAGAAAGCAGAAACTCAAATGGGCTTCTTAATTCCCTCCCTGACCTTATCAATCCTTTCGACACTGCCTTCGCCATGGCATTAGGTCAGGTTTCTCCTTTTCCTTCCCCTTGCACTTTTTAAGCTATTTTCCTCCTTGATCTGCCCACACCGAGTAGCCACTTGCTAAGCTTCTGCCTTTGCCTTTCTCTGTAAACTCAGTTCTTCTGTGGTGCCTTCAAACTACTTTTGGCATAGACAAACTATTTGTTTTTCCCTAAGTGATCCCAGACAGGCACAAGATGTTAAAACAAAGCCGAGGTAGAAAACCTCTCGGTATCCTAAGAGTAAAAAGCATCAGCAGGACGTTGCTGTGAATTGGCTGTCACAATCTGTTGTACGATTAAACATATACTGGATCATACCATGTCCAAAAGCTGCATGCACTCTGGGAGAGGAAATTAAAACTTTGCTTATGGAAATTGCAACACCTCCACTGGAGCACACGCTGGACCAGGTTCTCCACCACTCATCCCTGGCACGGCTCCTAGAGTAACACACAGACACTACCAGCAGCGAGAACCCACCCTGCTTTAGCTAATGGGTTTTCTTGTATGCTGAAAATCTTCATAGTCACCAGCTTTCATTTATGACATAGTCACAGTGCCCATATTGGGAACATAAACAAGTCCTAAAAATTGAATTGGGATGCCTTAGCTGCCAACTGGCTCTGCCACTTGCAGTTGGCCCTCCTCCTCTGTAAAACGCATGTCATCACCTGGAAGGGAAAAACTGCATGCAAGACTTAAGGTATATCCCATCAAACTTCAGGCACTTATCTGAGACACCCAAATTAAAAGTCTATCTACCTTCAACTCCCAGAGTCACTGAGAGAGAGACCAGCACCTGCACAATTCACCCACCCCACTCCAGGTCTGATTTTTCCTCTGTAGAAGCCCTTCTCATCTGCTGGATACGGACATATGAGCAACTCTGATGCTTCAGCGTAGAGGGGAGGCTCCTGCACCAAATTACCTGGATGTTTTCAAACAGAAAGTTTCACCTGGGAGAAGTGCAAAGCATAGAGACAAGATGGGTGAGGGTGAAGGAGGAAGCACAAGTGCGATGAAGCCAGAGGACCTGGAATGGAGAGCACATAATACTACTATTGACACATATCGTGATTTATTGCACACAGACACTGCCTGATTCCTGCTCTGACTGTAGTATCTTCTGTCCCTCACTCTGTAGTCCAGCCTCCATACCATTAGTCTTGCCAAACCAAGGAAAGAAACAGAAATACCTTAAAAACGTCTAAAAACATCTAAAACCCAACAGCCACTCTACAACATAAGTGTGCCACAACTGCAAGATCTAATATCCTGAGGCTGAAATCAAACACAGCATGGTCTCATAGGCAACGGTGAAAATCTCCATCCAAAACTCCAACGTCTGGGTCCCCTTGGCTAAGACATGACAGACAGCAAACCCTGATTTGGGTCTCAAGGGCTTCCAAGCCTGCCAGAAGGTCTTCATGGCACGTTTCTTCTTCAGTTCCTCTGCAGGGGAAGAAGCATGCACAAAGTGGGGTAGTGCTTTCACAGCAGTTTTGGGTTCCTCTTATTGCTCTTTGGAGATTTTTAATCCATTTTCTAGGTCATGGGAGTGGGGGTTAATATGACTCACCTGGTGATTGCAGCTAGCAATGAGGACACCTGCACAAGTCCATCCCAGCCCAGCATGATTTGGGCTGGAGAGGGAGGACCCTCAGAGGGACTTCAGCTGGGTGGCAGAGTAACACATCTGTACCACCAAATTTGACAAGAATTCAGAGTGCAGGGATTAGCAAAAACTCTCCAAGAGATGTATTAGTGCCCTGGAAAAAGCACTGAAAAAGTCCATGAAGGCTTTCCTTCACAGGACACATGGCTCTTCAATTGATGCTTTTAGGTAGTAATATTTGGATAGTGGTATGTAAATAAATGGCACACAAAAGCTATCTTAAACAGGTTATTAAAGCTGCAAAGTCAAGACTCATGAGTAAAGAAACACCCATTTTGCATATTCAGCAGGATACCACTTCTAATCGCCCATTATTGTTTCTCAGAGGTCTCCAGTAAAAGAATTATTGATGGTTTATTTTTCCCCTTTCTTCATGCACAGGATCAGGTGAACTCCTTTAGCTAAAATTTTCTTTAAAAGTCTGGGGCAAGCACCATGGAAAAAATTCGGTCCAAACACTTAAAACCCGGCAAAGTTATCAAGATAGTTCTTGGTAATACAACAGAATATAAATCCAACAAATTTAATGATTGGCATGGCTGTTATTGCCAGGCAAACTACATGCATGTGCGGATTTACAGGGCAATGCCTTATGGGGGGAAGCATTACCATTCCATAGTAAGTGCATCGCAACCTTAATGATGGCTTTTTTAAAATGCTTTAAGGTACGTTGAGATCCTTAGCTGGCCGTTTCCTGATTTACAGCAGCCAAGGACGTGGCCCTAGGACATAAATTCTTCCTACCGTCAACGGGCTCTGTGTTGTGTTTGCAGTCTGCCCAAGTCATCTTGGGGATTAGAGAAAACAAAGCTCGATAAATAACGGCGCGGAGCCACTCTGCGGCAGTGGGGAAGCTGTGCCATCTGACGCCAGTGATGCCGAGAGCCAAGCTGCAGAAATGGTTCGGGGATCTTTGCTCTTACATTAAGCCAATCTTTTAGCTCTTTCTGGCACCAAGTCCCCTTGAAATCACCTATAGTTTTGCCCAAGCTACGACTTTAGGATTTGACCCTGTATATTTGTAGAAAAAGAACATGAAATGGAAACTGGTCCCATGCTACCTTTTAATGCCCATTTTTCAGCAAGCCTATTTTCCGCTCCATAACCCAGCACCCTTTCCCATAATCTGGGAGAGACAGATACATTTTTTGCAAATTAAAACTAAATGTCAAGTCGCTGTGACGGGGGGAGTGAAAAAGCCAGAGAAGCTGCAGATGGAGAGTGCCTCACGCATCCCTCTGATAAACAGCATCTCATTTCTGCTGCAGGACGGCAGCAAAACAGCGGTTGCTGTTATTTGACTAAATACCTTCCACATCGCCCGCTGAAGCCACGTGATTCTCCCCTCTACAGAGAGGAGAGGGCATTTCTCCATGTGGGTACCCAACCCACTCATTCAGCCCTCTCTAAATGCAAGCCACATCCACCTTCATGTCCTCCTGACAGAATCCGCATCCTTATCTACTTTAAAGGATCAGCAGCTAAACTGCAAAATTTCTTTCTGTGCTTCAGTTTACGTCTGATATTAATCAGGCTCTGAAAAGATTCTTGGTTTGCTTTTTCTTCCATCAAGGGCAAATGTAATTTTCAGAATCATTTTTCCTGGGGACACGGTATGAAGGATGTGCCTGCAGCAAGCAAGGCTGAAATAGGATATTTTCCACTTTTTGTATTTAAGAAAAAGAATATATTTTTCTTATTTTCTTATTCCAAGTTTTGGCCTTTATTTTGGCTGGCAAGATGCAGCACTCATCATGAAATGACATAAAGATCAATAAAGTACTAAATGGTTGGAAATTAAAATGATGGAGTTGACCTTTAAAGGAAAAAATAGATATTGAACTGTGTTTTCAGCAAACAATTATTCTAGTAATTAAACCACAAAGCCCTGAGCATCGATTAGATGCTAGAAATAAAATCTGATTATCTCAGAGATTCATTTTCATGCAAATACTTAGGAACATGAGCAGACTGAGCACTGTCCAGTGTTAAGTCGCAAAAGAAAAATGCACTTGCTTCTATTTGCTAAGAGAAAAAGTCTGATCCCATGCTCCTCTTGCATCCAGAACTGAACATCGATTGCCATTGTGATTCGATGCTCTTGTGATGAAACACCAAATGGGGACTTAAGGTTCCTGACGTGGGTTCGATTGCCTTGCAATTGACTTCTTGTATAACCACAGGCAAGTAAATTAATCTCTGTTATTCCATTTCCCATCCTTACCATGGGAATATTAAGGGTATGATACATAATATTTACTCTGCCTTTTCTGTTTGTCTTGCAAGTTGCTTCTATCAGAGCCTCTTCCTACATATTTTAATAGTCCCTACTGTAACATCTCCATCTGAATGTGATGTAGAAGCTAATACAGTACGTATATTAAATCACGGTAAAATGGTCTTATTCAGAAACAAATGCTCTTTAGGAAGACATTATTTTAATTATCAAAACATCTAGGGTGCTAAGGAAAAACAAATATATCCTCCTTTCCCTACCCTCATTAGCATCCACTCAGACTGTATTACCTACTCTTGAAAAGCAAACACGCAGAAAAGTTTTTAATGAATGTTTGCAAGGAGAAGTAAATTATCAAATAAATATAGGACCAAAGAGGGAAGAATTCTGCTGCTCAGAAAGCTGCTCTGAGCATATATTTGTGACAGACGTTGAACCTGACCTTTCTCTGTCTCCAGGAACATGAAACGTGGGACAACAGACCAAACCCAGCCTTTCCCTGCGTAGTGAAACTCCACTAACTTCAGCAGAGTTGCACCATTTCCACCATAGGATGTGTCCTGCCCAGGTACGTTGTCACATTATACACCTGTAGTGTCCACTGATACTTTCAATAATGTAAGGAAAATTGTCCATGCTGCCAGGAGAAGCCCGGCTCCAGGGAGGAGGTGATACCTGGCTGCTACTCATCAACCTGTGCCTGCCTGGACTTCATACTCGGTGCTAATGAAGGATCCATGAAAAGATGCTGTTTCATTTAATTCACATAAGGCCTTAACTACTGTCCATTAAGGACGACACGAACCTGACAGAAGACCCAAATACACTATTAAACCCAAAATGGTCAATACCCATCTCCACTTATGGTAAAATTCACAATGGCGAAGGCTGAAAATCTGTGAAGCAAAGCATCCTTATCTAGGGGAGACGAGAAGGAAAATGTAATAGTTTCATTAGGCAGGTGAAGAAAGTGAATGAGTTTTCCCAAAAACTCTCCTAGCCACCTGTAATGTTCACAGTACACCTACGGGAGTGGCCCCTAAGGAAATCACAAAGAGGGGAAAGGGAATGAGCAACGAGCAAAGCAAAACAGCGGGGAGAGAACATGGAAATAGTAAGATCTTGCTGGTAGTACAGTGAATTTCCACTGTGCTTACACTTCCCAGTGATTTATTCCTGCTGTCTACAAATGGCCTCTGTCACTGGCAGATTTTATCCCCTAAAACCCAGAAAAACTCCAGAAATTACGGCACTCTTCGGATGGCAGGTCACTGAGAAGGTCGCAGGACAGCCGGGTACCGGGAGACTGCTGATTAGACTCCGAGCTCCAGGAAAGCGATGGCACAAAAATACTTCATGCCTGGAAGTGAGGCAGACAGGGAGGTAATGACATACAGCATCATGCCGAGGCAGCGTGAATGATGCCATCTACTTGCTGTAATGCATTTTGAATCAACACTGCCACCCTAAATTTATAGCATACGAAACGGAGGAGGGAGAAGTCTTCTGTGTACGTCCCATGAACTCATGTAAGACCAGGCTAAAGTAGAAACCGTACGACAGGATCTGATGTGTTAAAAAGTGTTACTATGGCACTGGCTAAAATGAAATATAATCCAGAAAAGTCATTCTTGTTGTTTCAGGCTGCTTGGTGTCTACAGGAACCAGAGTGATGGATCCATTTGCAGCAGAAATCAGCCCCTCTGGTGGGAATGTGTTTTGCTCCCAGCAGCTGGCAAGCCCTACGTGGAGTCTGGTAGCTGTCTTAAAATGATTTTCCAGGAAAAGGAGCTCAGGTTAAGGAACATTTTGAGGTAATTTTGGTGTTGAATGCTCACCCCCCTCCCCCCCCCGGTGAAGGCTTTGTCCCTCATCATATGCTGTACCCAACACTGCAGCAGCCTGAATGCCAGAGGAGCAGTACCAGGGACGGGATGAAGGTCAGCACTACGAGTCCCTTTGGGTTTTTTTGACATGGTGGCATCTTGTAGCTCTTTTCTGACTGAGGACTACTGTCTCTGTGGGACACTACGCTCTTTGGTGCTTCATCACAACGTGGCCTACACATGAATGTGGGCTCATCCCAAGCCAGGGGTGAGGTTTCAGATCAGATGCTGTGCGGCCTCCGCGGTCAGAAACCTCTATCTTCTGATTCCAGAGCTTGGAGACTGTGCAAAGCTAAAGGCAGCTCCCAGGAAAGCAGAGGTCAGGTTTGCTGGGAGGGTCAGTGCTTGGCAGCAGCAAGATAAACATATAAGGTGGCACCAGAATATCACATAAATCACATCGCTGCTCCAACAGTCCAAGGCACAGAACAATATCATGGGAGAATGCCGAGGGCTGGCTGAGCTTTCATTGGAGCCAGCTTTAGCAGCCTCATTCAGGCCAAAAATGCTTGAATCATTCACGTCGTATTACCACCTCCCCTTTAGATGCTGTTTCTGGGCTGGAGGAGAGCTGCAGACACCACACTCTTGAGGAGCCACCCTGGGCACACCACGGTGTGCTTGGGGAGATGCACATCCAGCCAACTGGCTGGTCCACTCCACCAGACCTCAGGCAGCCGCTGGATGGACAGTCCCTCTGGGCATGCACGTATTCAGTGAGCAACAACACACATCCAGTACAGGTTGTCCACTGCAACTAAAGCAGTATTGTTTCCCAGCACCCTGATCCAAATCTTAGCTCAATGACAAGACACCCAGACAGTTATGATGGACCACGTTTGTGATCCACATCTTAAGCCTGGAGTTAAATATAAGGGATTTGTAGTGAAGTCATAGCAAATCCTGATTTGATCCATCACCCACTTTCCCCCAAGTTCTACAAGCTTTGAACGAGCAGCAAGTACACCTCCCACTCCTCACCAGTAAGCTTGCAAGCTGTTTGGCTGGTCCAAGCAGGCAATGTTTCTCCATCAAGTCTCTTGAACATGCTGTGGTTTGCTGGTGAATGCAAACTCACAACTGTACTGAGAAGATGATGCAGTGAGGAACAAGAACCTTGCAACAGGGAGAAAATGCTGGGAGTGACAGCACGGAGCGCTATGGGGACATGGTGCAGAGAGGGAAGAGGCTGCTCTGATTGTCACCAAGCACTTGTACGGTGAGGTCCCACCCTCAGCTGGCTTCTAGCTGCTACCACACCGCCCAAGAGTAACAAGGGAGAAGACTTCTTCCTGTTCTCCTCCCGGCTGGGCTGACCATAGGACAGGTCTCCTTGGTGGCCCAGTCCACAGAGGTGCTTAGGGATGTTCCCATCCAAAACTACGAGGATATAAAGAAAGATCTGGTCCCAGAAAAGCTGATAAGACCTAAATACAGTCCTTCTAAGCTCATTTCTGAGACAATTGCAATTGTTCTGGCACTGCAAATACACACTTATACCAATATAAGCTCACTTATACCAGTATAAGCTGAGCATAAATCACCGCATCATTTGAATGGCAGTGATTTATTCCCATCTCATACCAAAGCAAACAGCTGAGCCAGGCTCAAGTTCACTGACTCCCTCCTGATTCACTGCTTCACCTCTGTTGGCCATTCCCCCCTGATAATTTCATTACAACAAGCTGGAGACTCACAACTGGGTGACAGGAGAACGTCTCTGTAGGAACGCAACAGAGAGAGCACTTTCTTCTCTGTTGCTGGCACAAAGCTGAATCGAAGCTCGTGCCGAGCTCTTAGGGACCCTTTCATTGTACAGAAGTCTATTCTCAGCACTCTTCCTCCAGGAGCTTGCGTGTGTTAACAAACAACAACTCTGCCTAAGATTTGGCGGGTGCCAAGTGCTGCATGCGTCGTTTCCCACTGGCCCACCCTATACCCACGTTGCCGTGGGTATCTCGGTCTGCAAGACAGTCAGGGAAACCCACGGATGCCATGCAGATGTGACTAATTCAGAGCCACCAAACCAGGCAGGGCTGGGATGGGGGCAGGAGTGAGGTCCTCTATCCCATTTTGTGTTCGTGAGCCTCAGTAATGGTATCACTGCCACGGGGCAGTGTTTACCTCACCACAGTGAGATGAGTGGCAATGCTTTCCACTTTGCCAGCTTGAAACTAGCAGCCCAGGACATCTCGTGTTTGACTGAAAAGGCTGAAGTGGCTCTAAGCATTAGCTGCAGAAGCTGCTCGAGGATTTCAGCAATGGTACGCCAGCAGAAGTGCACTTCAGTGCTCTCCTCCAGCTCCCTCCTCTGCGCTCAGCCTCCCCAAATCGGGGTAGCTGGAGCTGTCACGGGCAGCGCAGGCAGGGATTGCTACTTGTGGCAGGCACTGTGCTGACGTCTGTCTGCAGATCAGCGTTAACGCTCTGGCAGCGCTCGCGACTTGTCAGTCCTGCCATATTTCACAGGCTGCCTTGTGCAGTGAACGAGCTTGGGTTGGGATAATTGAAAGCGGTGCCCACTGATTTATTCCACTTCAAACGCATTACATGCCATCTCCTGGGCACATGGTCTACGAAAGGGAGGAACTCAGAGTATGGAGACGAGTGGAAAACAAAGTTTTCCCCATTTTGAGAGGCTGGAGGGAGTTGAATCTCTAATTTGTGTACATCCTAACATAGAGAATCATAGTCTCGCACTCGGCACTGGAATGTCTGTCTGTCCCCAAAGCGTAGCACATGCCTCTGGCCCACACTACTTACCAGATCCTTAAGATACTTGTAAAGCACCCCCCTCTTGCTGGTTTCCCAACATCTTTCTCTGAGTTGCATCCACCTTCCATAACGGGTAATGAAAAGCCACATACAGGAGGTATTCACAACAGATGTGCTCAGACTGTCTCAGTGCCAGGATGCAAACTCAGAAACTATCTTAAAAGGAAAAGCAAAAGACCCTTGGCTCATTCAGCTATAGCAAAGGCTGAAAGGGAGCAGCATTGCACTCTCTAAGTAAATCCTAGTGTGCAAGCACCAGGACAGGAAGAAGAGCTACAAAGAGGAGGTAGTTAAGCTAAATAATCACGTTCTTCCAGGGACAAAGGGACCATAGACACTTGAGGCTGGAAAGCCAAAGGCTTCTCATCATCAGAGCAAACAAGGCTCCTCTCATAACACTGGCCAAACCTCAAAGCAGCTCTGAGATGGAGCTTGCCGATGGAAGAGGCTGGTATGTTATAGCTCTCCATCACAGAGAAACAATGTGTTCACCAGCATCTCAAGTCAATGCACTAGGACCCTTACCTCCTTACTGCTATGTATCAAAGCTGCTCAAAATTGCCTTTTGCCACGGAGAGAAGCCCAGGCTGGGCTGCCCCTGTCGTTGGATGGGGCAGGACAACAAGAACAGATGTAGCAAAAATGGAGGATCAGGAACTACTACATCTATCAACGCAACGGAAATCCACAATCACAGTGGGCAGGGGAACTCACAAATATTACACTGCTTTGTTGCAAAACAGCACTTATGGGCTTCTTATCATACCAGGACTTTCCAGGCCTTAGATAAGATACTCTTAAAAACCCATGAAACTCTCCCATCACCACCAATGTGAGTCAAACCCAGCCTTGATCGTGCAAAATCTCTACAATATGAATGGGCCTTGAGGATCACCTCCCTGACTATGATAACTGGGACAAATCGGGAAACTTAGAGCCAACCAAAACGGTGGCTCTGGCCATCTTCTGCATTGTGAGAGTGAGGAAGAGAAGACATTGTCCAGAAGGGATGTGAGGCACCAGGAGCCCTGCTGAGTGCCCTGGGGAAGTTATTTCATGTCTCTGAGTCTTGGGTCCCCAAAAGCAGAAGAAGGTTAATGACATCAGCTGCCTTTGAGAAGCATCTTGCACAAAACCTCTTCTGCAGAGGGAGCTGGACGCTGTTATTTGTAGAGCCCACCCTGGAGCTGCACAACGAGGATAATTATTCAGCTCTTCTATTTCTAAAGAAGCCCATGCTTTGCAGGCATTGAAAATGATAATATGTTGCTTGCCACAAATGTGGTAATTATATCTAAAACTCTTCATTAACATGGAAATGACAAATAACAAATTAGAATCAAGCCTCTACAATTAGGCTAAAAAGCCATGGCAATTTATTATTCTTTGCAAGAAATAATTTTTCACATCATGTACTGTGAATGAGGTCTCACTCTGTAATGATATTCAGCTCTTCCACTACTTTTCAGCTTTGCAGCTTTATTAATTGCATTCACAACAGTTCTCTAATATAAGCAAGCAGTGTTATCTTAATCTATTGACTGGGAATCCAAACCTGAAAGCACTGACGGGATGTATTTACAGCCAAGTGGAAGGACTAAGACCCAAAGCCAGTGGAGAAAGCAGGGGCAAAATCTGCAAATATCTTCAGCACAGATATGATTATGTTCCAGCTAAGAGGAATTTGCATTTCATCACACAGAGGTTCAGACCAGCGCTGAGTTCTTCTGCCAATCTCACCCAAAGTCCTATTTTACTGTCATAACAAAAATTATCTAGATGACATTTCCCATTCAGTTAACAGCAAAGCTTCTTATTGAAAGTTGGGCCATGAGGCAATGAGTGTTCAAAGCCAGTGGGTATTTCTCAGTAATAATGACTCAGACACTTGATGGCAATCAAACCAAAATGGTTTCACTGACTCTGTACTGGCTGAGGAGGAAGCACGTTTGACAGACGAAAACTCTCCTAGGAGGCAGACGTGAGAGTCTGGCTATCCAAATGAAGGAGCCACAAATACATTTGGTAGACAAAAGGTGGAGAAGGCAGCTCCCTTTTTAGCTTATGGGTGGAAACGCCTGATCTCAAACACTTTAACACTGAAAAGTCTCTGAAGGGAAATGCTTTGAAGGTGAGGAACAATTTTGGTTACTGGCGAGACTGGCAACTTCAAGGTATGCACCATGGTAGGACCTGGCTTTTTTTTGTTCTGCATGAGGCCAAATTCAACCCCTGGACAAGCGGGCCTGGTTCCATGGGGCTGATGGTGTAAAACCATACTGGCAGGACTCAGCGCTGCACAGCAAACTGGAACAGTGCCTGGCCATCACCTGGACTCTGCAGCTCCTGGTTCCCCCTCAGATTTCATCTACCCCCCCCGAGAGGTGCCCTGGCTTGAGAGAGTAACCTCCAAACCAAGCACCAGCCCTACCTCCACGTCCCTCTGGCCTTGTCCCTTCAACCAAGGACTTCAGATATTAAGTTTAGTTGCTGTGGAGTGGCTGTTCCAGGGGCTGCAGAGAAGCAAAACCTCTCTTTCCTCTGCACCACCTATTAACAGTTATGGGTGAGGCTTTGCAGACAAAGGAATATACCAAAATCTTGGTGAAGTTTGCTGCCACCCACTGAACCTTGTAAAATCATCATCATCTCCCAGACAGCTCTGCATGGCCCTGCAAGTGAAAGGGTTAATTTATCTTCAGATTGTCTGTTATCTGCATTTTCCATTTATTTCACATATGGCACAGAGAACTGTTCCTGCTAGATTAATGTCTGTGTGTCTTCAGTCCCTGTGAGGTTTGCTGCTGCCCCCAAGCACCTGCACTCGGCATTCTCCATCCCAGTCCTTCCGCTCAGAAATGAACGGATCTGGTGTTTCTCCAAGCAGATTAAGATAATCTGTAACAATTTACTTACACTGAAAGGGCATTACCCTGATTGGAACTGGTCAGAGACCACTCTCTGATTAGGGCAGTGATATGATGTGGCTTTAAGAGACATTTTGGAATATGACTATCTCTGAATGAACTCCTGATTTTGCTGCCATCATCTCTTCAAATAATGAAGAAATGATTTGACGTGCAAGAACCTTCACAAAATTATCTGGATAAAGCCTCAGAGCTTAATCTGCTTTCAAAGTAGCAGCGAATGTTTATCATCTAAATGCTGATGGCCACTCTGTAGGGCTCAGCCTTCCAAAGCCCATGAAATGGGCCAGAAAGTTTCCTGTTGACTTGACAAGTGTTGTATCAAGACAAGTGTTGTTGTTGTAAGACAAACTCTGCAGAGACAGACATACAGACAAAGAAGGCACTGACAAGCCCCAAGGAAGGAATAAACAGAGCATACTTTTTAAACTCATTTTTGTAGTGGCCTGACTGCACTGTGGCTTTAAAGTACAGTAGATACACACTGAAGAACTGAATACACGTGTACAGGCTTTCCAACCATACACAACCTGATTTCTTCTTGATGACCACCTCCCCAACGTGACTTGACCCTTACATGTCAGCAGATCAATGTTAGAGACTCTCTCCTCCTCCGTGGCCCCATGCACCAGGCAGGAGCCGTTCACCCTGTACTGACCACCTGCTTCAGGCCCACCAGATGAGACACGCAACAGGGTCCGAGCTCAAAGGGAGCCTCCCTCAAGGCCCATGCCCAGCGGTGGGGAAGACACTCCTCCTGAGACCTCCAGGTTCTCGTCAGGTGATGGGATGTGTCAGGCTATGTGCTCCATCATGCAGAGACTCACTTGCACCCCAAGCAAACGGGGAGATGGGAGATCTTAGTCCAAATTCACTGCAGGCGGCTCTCCTCTCCAGCCTGGAAGGTTTGTAGGACATGGCATCACCCACAAGGTAAGGAGATGCAACAAAGGTCGAAAAAGACAAGACGAAGCAGCAGGAGAAGCACTATGAAATATTTAGAGACCTTTGCTGGGGTTTTATATCTCCCAGTGTGCAGATAAATCTCCACATTACATGCTAAAAGTAATCAGCCTGGAGAAAGACAGACTTCAAGCAGGGGACTGGTCTCTTATCTTCCAACAGGTCTTGCAAAACCCTGTAAACAAGTCAGTGAGCAAGCTCTAATCTCAAAGGCAATGTTAATAGCCTTCCCCGAGCAGGAAATTGTTATCCAACAGCATATTTCAGAAATACACAAAGCCAAGAAAAGGTTGGGAACCAGATGTTTCTTTTCTCTCTTTCTAAAGTATCACACACAGTCCAACGGTCAGGGGAGCACTGTGCCTGAATAAGCTGCATTTTTTTTAGTTTATAGCTGTGAAGATTCTGCACAGAGAAGCCCCTGGGGAAAGGCTGCCTTCTCCACAGCACAAACCTCTACGGGCCAGCAAAAATCTGCAATTCTTTGTAGGCACAGAAAACAGTGAAACCACAGAGTACTTCTGACGTTTAGTCCCAAACATGAAAGATAAATTACTGGCCTTATCCCATAATGTTGTGAATTGGTTCACAGATTTAGGCAATTACTGATCAAGTGTAGTTATGAGTTTGATCGATGGACCAGCTGAACTGTTGACTCAAACCAGTTCATCACAACATCCTGATTTATAAATCTGTCCCTTTAATGAGAAATGCTATTTGTCCACATTTACTTGAACTTGAAGGGAAACAGGAGCTTAAGTTTCATTTTCAAAGTCCATTTCTAAGAGATAACAAACAGATCCACCAAAGCCAAAAGAGCATCAAACCACGCATTTCCATATGAGCTGCCGGACCCATAACCCAGGTGGCTTTGGGAATCCACAGGCAATTTCAGCACACAAGAAAATTTCCATTTTGGTTATCTGTGAACAGCAAACAAAACCCTGTGAAACAGAGCAAAGCACACCTATCTGGCACCTTCCTGAAAATGCCATTGCTTTCTCTGCATTGAGGACTTGAGAGAAGATCCTGCCTGTGCTGCAAGCGGGAAATTAACTCAGCCCAGCACCGACAACAACTGCAGGGCAGACCGGCCACAAAAGAAAATGTGCAGAGTCCTCAGCAAGGGAAGGGGACGATGTCAACGTACACTGGTGTCTGTATTCCGCTGCATGTCTTTGGTCCCCGAGTTAAATTATCAACAAGATCACACCTCTGGTCTCAGTATAAAAATGTTTTATGGGGAGCCTGGTGAATCTGAAAGACACTGCACCTTGGAATGTACCTTTACTTACTGAGCCACATCACTCTCCGGCGTGCAAAACTGGAGAGTTTTCGGGGTTTCTGTCCCTGGAATATGGTTAAGGGCTGTGGGGGAAGCTCATGCCAAAGGAAGAGAATGTCAGAATGGCTGTACTGGATCAGCTTAGCCCCGCATCCCGTCTCTGAAGGCAGATGCTCACAGAAAAGCCTAAATACAGCGCAAACACACAGTTGATACCTCCCTGCCTCACTGTCCAGCCTGCGGCAATTTACTGCTGATCCAGGGGTCCCAGCTTTCCTCTTTAGCAGGCTTCAATAGATAGTTTTGTCTCAGCAACTGTCAACATTTTGTTTATGAGCAAAATATAATAAAGGCAGGAAAGGAAGGAATTTCTTGTTAATTATTTCTATTATCGTGACAGCTGAAAGGCCATCTGAGATGACGCACTCATGTGATAAATGCTTTGCAAACATGTAGAGAGAGACAGTATATGCCCAAAAGAACCTAAATGAATAAACCACCACAAAAGCATCGATATTGTCCTGCCTGCGAACACCAGGACTCAGGCACAGGATGGGGGAGTCATTTGCTCAAGGACACATTAGAAAAAAGCAGCACTGCCAGTAATTTAAACAGATGATGGCTCCGCTTACAGCCAGCCTAGGTCAGACCAAAGGCTGACAGTAGCCAACAGCATCTGTCTAGGAAAAGCTTATGAACAGGACAATCACAGAGCAACGCTCCCCTTACGCACCCTCCGGGCACCCGGTGCTTTGTGGCTGTGGAGCCAGATGCAGAGTTTCTGCATTTGAAAGATTGGGATGGACCTTTCCTCTGTGAAATTGCCTACCCAAATGGAAAAGCCAACGTGCAAACTGTGATCATCCTCGGCATCCTGCGGATAGGCGTTCTCCCATCTTTTCCAGAGGGGCAGAGGGGCAGAATGGCACCGAGTGTTTAGGGTCAAAATGATGGCTGTTATTTTTCTCTCTGTTCTTTTGTTCCTGGCATCCCACCAGACCACTGTTCCTAATGCATCATCCTCCCCTTCCTCTCATAAGTATTTGGAGCAGAGGATTTGCTTTAATTTCTACTCTTTGCCAACAGACTCCCCAGATCACCATCCAAATTCACTCTCTTATGGTGACAATAAAAATAACCCTCAGCCTAAATTTCCCCCTGGAACTTGACTGTTCCTAGGATTTTCTCCAGGATCTCTTTCAGAAGCATTATCTATGGTTTCCTACTCACCCTGGCATAAATAAGTCCTATTTTCTTCCATGACTCAGCAGGGATATTCATTCTGAGCATTAACACCCACCCACCCCAAGTTTAGAGTGACTGTGGAGAAAGCCTCTGCATCACTACCTGGGGCCTGGGACAGGGTCGGATGGGTCCGGTACTCATCACCTGGGAATCCTATTAGTAAAGTCTGGTTTTAAACAGTGCAGAGCACTCATCCCCGATTTGTAAATCTTTCTTCTTATCTTCAAGCAGAACAAGGCTGAACCACAGAAATACTGAATCCACAGCACAACTCTTCTCTGAGAAGTTGTTGGTATCTTCAGGACAGGATACAAGAGTGGACGCTATAATCAATGCCTTGAAGCAGATTCAGAATATATTAAGAATTAAGAGTCCCACTGTTTCTTAAACACTCATATTCATCTTCAGAGCCCACACAGTAGTGACCAATCAAACCTTAATAACCAATTATTGCTGCTGTCAATTAGTACTGTTCAAG
The DNA here is from genome assembly GCA_013398815.1 of Ibidorhyncha struthersii. Lineage (NCBI taxonomy): Eukaryota > Metazoa > Chordata > Aves > Charadriiformes > Charadriidae > Ibidorhyncha > Ibidorhyncha struthersii. The sequence goes on along the minus strand of VZSZ01011817.1, from coordinate 64,215 downwards.
ACCGCAGATGACTCCGATTCAGGGATGCCAGCTCTGGTTCGCAGGGATGGTGTCGCAGCCCTTGCGCCAATCCATGTTTAGGCACTGTCCCAGGAGCTCCCACCGGCTGCAGTGATGGCTCCGGGAGACATCCCCAGGACAGGATCCCCTGGAGTGCCCTGGAAAGGAGCCATGCAGCTGCATCCCAAGCCCTGTGCTGCTCCTGAAGGCACTTCTGTGTGCTTCGTGCCATCAAAGCCTGCCTGCAGCCAGGCCAGTACCTCCTCTTGGCTAGAGGTGATCTAGCATGGTTTTAGACATTAAACCTGGGTCAAACTTAACCACTGTGGCTTTTGCTCTGAGCTTGTCGGGATGCAAAGTTAGAAGTCAAACACGAGGGGCCAGTGACGCAGCCCTGCTAAGCATGAAGCAAAATGGTACACGGTCCCAGAGAAGGGTCTTCACAGACCTCATAGCAGCTCCAAGGCTGTGGGACAAGAGTCTCCACCAGAGCAGTCACTGGAACGATGCTCAGTTGTACTAGCTGGGAGGCTGACTTGATCTGCTCCATTAAGATATGCATCTTAGCAAAAAAATGATCCTGGCTTGCCTCTGTCTAGTAGAAGTTAAATTAATTCTCTGCATCTCCTGCTCCATGCTGCAGTCGTACTGGAGCACGCAACGTGTGGCGGAAGAGGGTTGACTCACCACGGAGTCACTGCAAACTGTAACTTAAGAGGTCATCGCAAAATAGTTGAGCGACATAGACCAGACACAGGCACATTCCCAACTGACGGGAAACATGAGGTGCTCTGACCCAGCTCAGCTCGTCTTGCTGTGGCCAGGCAATGGGATGTCACCTTAAGGTTGCTGCGGACTGCAGTTCTGCCCGCATGCAGAAGCAGCTACCGTGCTTCAACTCATGCTCCGTAACTTGACATAAGCCCGAGGCACAAGACCGCATGAGTCTCCCAGGAAGACTCCAATCAGGAACACATTTGTTGGCTACAGTAAAGACAGTGAAGGGTACAGAAGTATGCAGCTGCATTTCGTCTGGCAAAGAAACCCACCTCCAGCCTAGATATTACACAGCAGTACACACTTACAGGCAGCAGATGGCTATTGCAGGACTATATCTTTTCCTGCTAAACCCCAAAACACCTTCTAAATCAACAGCATATTATTTGCACTTAATAAAATCTAGCCTTCACAAACAGCGCTCACAGGACAATGTTCTGGCTATGGGACAGCACGTATAACCAGAAAGCATTGCTGTTTCTTTGGCCTAATGCTATACTCAACCCTCTACCCAACAGTCCCTACAATCAAAAAATAGAAAGAGACCATATTCAATTAGTTCTTACAGATACAGAAAATAACAAAACCTAACAGGAAGGTATTTTCCTGACAAGATATTTATGCTGAATCCTACCTTATTGTATTCCAGAACTTGCTTATGGACAGTTGCAAGGAAAGCCAGAACTGAGCAGAGCAAAGCAACCATCCCCCAAGGCTTACTCACAGGAAGAACCGGCTTCTGCTGGACTGGAAGGACAGACACTAAGATCTCTCCTCAATCCTAAACCAAAGCATGCACTGAAGTCTGAGTTTCGGGACAGCTGTGTTGAAAGGGAACAAAATCAGAGCAACTCAAGGGAGGCAATCCCACGCCAGGTCAATGGGGTGGTACGGGGAAGCCACCCAGGGCCCTCTGAAATCCTCCACTGGTGTTAGACCTGTCCTCAAGAGTGCAAAGAGAAATGCCAGCTCAGCTTGCACACGCAGCAAAAGCGCAGAAGGGCCATCACGATGCCACGCATGCCGGGGCTGTGCTCCCGACGGGGACCTCGGAGCAGCATCCAGATTGCCTCGGCATGGACATCCGTAAGCTGGTATGATGGATGCAACGGTACATCCAGCTTACGGGGATAGCGACAGGAGGGCAGCACGTGACACTGCTAAACAAAACGGGGGGTCCCCTGGGGACACATATAGTGGCTGCAGAACGGGTGGCTCAGCCCCAGTGATTGCATCCAGCCCCTTTGCTAAAAATCAGCACGAGCCTCAGCATCCACTACTGCAAAACCGGACTGTGCAAAAGCCTGGGTGAGAAAGTCAGCCTGAGCGGTCAGAGGGAAACAGGGGGGATAGGAGGAAAGCAACCTAGAAAAGGAGTGAAACTGGAGAAACTCTTGCCCTCGCTTCACATTAATAAAGCCTCAAGCGCAGAAGGCATTGCCGGTGTATTAAAATAAATGATAGGCTATGGGGGAACCGCCTTGCTGAAACCCTTTATTATATCCCAGGCTTGGATGAGGCTGTGATTAGAGTTATTCAAAAACAAGGCCAAAAAAAAAAGCAAGCAAAAGCCTCTACTAATTCTTACTGTATCGACCCCTCTCTGTGATTAATGCTGATACCCAGCATTTTTGCAAAACAACAATTGCTTGAGGTTTGAGGTAATTATTTTACTGTCAGTCAAAATCTAAGCAATTTACTTATTTCCAATACATGTTCCTAACTCACTCTCAGGCAGGGCAGGATTTATAGTGTATCAAGACAGCATCCTTCCAGGAAGGAACCTGGATCTCCTTTGATCCTCAGGTGGTCTTAATCTGAGCAAACACCAGAGGGGAGGTAGGTTTAGCATCAGTCATTTGTAATTTGTGCTGACCAAGCAGAGAGAAAATGTATCTACAGTCTCATTAGAAAGGAATATTTTAAAACCATCTTCTCAATAAATTACCCTCTCTCTCCCTGCTACTCGCCGCAACGAGCTCTTTTCCTCTATTTCTCTTATCGGCTCTGCAATGGAGCCAACATTTTGACCCAAAAGATCAGCCTCTGATGCAAATCCCCAGAAGGAGAGAGGCAATTCAAGGCCGATGAACCTTTTCCTTCCCTCTCTCCATTTTTTTTTTTTTTTTTTGAAGGGTTGAAATGGCATAAAAGCAGATAGATCTTTTGCACTGTAGTATAGATCACTATTAGAAAATAAATGTGATTTCTCCAACATAAGGACAAGTCTCTTTTTAAAAGGCAAAGGCCACCCAGTCTAGCACGTAAAGGAAAAATTAATAACCCTCACCCAGGGAAAGCTACTGCCCTGCCTGTGTTCTTCAATCAAGCTAAGTGATTACTAAAATCCAAAGGGAGAGAGGGCTGAAAACCATCTCCTTTGTCTAAATGGAGCCAAGCTTTCTGACACATATAAACTGGAGGATAGTGGACGAGGCAAAGCACACTGAAATGTGATACATGTATACACTGAAATTGCAGACGTGAGAAAAAAAAGGATTACTGCAGATTAAAAAGAGAGCGAAGACACTATGATTTATATTACAGTAGGGCTGACAGACAAGGGGACAAACAGACAGTGCCAAGGCAGCTGACAGTCTAGAAGGATGGCTGCCTCACCGCGCTGTGCAGAAACCCAGATGGTGCCTGGTTAGCAGATGCAGTCCAGCCTCCGCAGCACGGAGCTCTGCGCAGGCTAATGGACCCTATCCTTAAATCCAGCCAAAAAAACCCAAGATAAATTACCTGGAGCAGCAAATGCCAAGCCATGCTCCAAGGTAGACACATCCTAACTCCAAAGGCTGTAGCAAATGGATGGATAGAGGCAGACTGCTGGAGAAGGTCAAAAACACACAGCCACGTGGTTGAGCTTCCAGCTTTGCTTTCTTGGGCCAGCAAGAGCAACTGGAGGTGCAGGCAGAAAGCTGGTTAGAAGGGGTCCTCCTGTGCTGGGAAAGCCCAGGATGTTGGTGCTGCTGCAGGCTGCCTTTCCCTGCTCTCCAGCAAGCTGAGAAGGATAAATTTGCTCTGCTATGGTCTGCCAGGCAAATTGTAGGCAACCAGTGGCCCACACGTCAGTTCCCTTCAGCAAAGCTTCCCTAATGCTCTCTGCGCACAAACATCACCCAAGGCTCCCCTGCCCCAAGCTGGGGAGACAGCCAGAGAAGCTGTCGCTCCTTCCTTGTGAGAGCAATGACCTCTACTCTTCCTCTCCTATTTCAGGAGATTTTTGCATGGCAGGGTAGCGAGCACTAGGGCACCCAAGAGTGACAGCAGCCCTCAGGCTTGGGTTCATCCATGCCTGCCACCGTTCATTAGAAACGTCCCCTGGTCAGCCAGACCTCAGCTAGGACCTCTCATACCAACCACGTCAGCCACAGTGACCAATGTCCCCTCCCTCTTCCCACGAACCAGCAGACAATTTCTCCATGGCTTCACACCGCCTTACTCCAAACTGAAGAAAAAGAGGCAGAAATGCTGTGGATGGATGAGACCTCTTCATTCCCCCCCAGCTATAGCCAGTAACTCCAGTTTAACACTTTGTCTGATGGGATACCATCTTCTTTGCGGGCAGGGAGAGGGAAGGCAGAGCCAAACCTGAGCAGAAGCCTCTAAATCTACCCCCAGCTCCTGGAGGCAGCACTTAAGAGCTGGTAACAAATGGGCTTACCCAGTCTTCCTCTGACACAGGTTTAACTAAATGCATAAACCTTGTGGAGGGACGGTGTCGTGGTTTAGGCCAAATCGGCCACTGAGGACGTGAGGGACCCCAGATGGGACTGACAGATGCTCCCTTCTACCTCTCTTCAAAAAGAGAGGCAGAGGAGGGAAAGAGAGACTTAAGAGTTTAGAAGAAACTAAACTACTTTAATGAGATATTAATAATAACATACAAGGAAATGATGAAATATATACAAAACCGTATCAAGCTCCNAAAAGAGAGGGAGCAGGAGAGAGAGGGATCTGACCCTCAGCTTTTATACTGAGCATGATGCAGATGGGATGGAATACCCTGTTGGTCAGTTTGGGGTCACCTGGCCTGTCTGCTCCTCCCTGCAGGTGGGACCCCACTACGCTTTTCCGCTTCCGACCCTCCGACGTGGCAAACAACAAAGTTGGTTGGCCTTGGGTGTTAGAGCGATAAGTATAAGCAAGAGCCTCTCCCCAGACCATGTCTGGGCATCAGCTGTAGACATTGGTCTTATCACTCTGAGGGAGTGAACATTGCCTGCACAATCTGCTGTTAATTTCAGTAGTTAGAAGAGGCCCAGCTAAAAAGTGAAGTTACTGAACAAAATTGGTCCAGTTTTACCTCAAACCAGGACAGACTGCTATTTCAAAGTAATGCATCTGAGGATGCTATAGTGCTGCTGTTTCTCGATACGCTCCACCAAAAACATCAGGCTAAATTATCAGCTCAAGTTTCCTGCTGGAGGTTTCCATGTAGAAAGGCCCCTGCTGTCTTCCCCTTCCCTATGATAAATTGCCAGCACACACTTTTTTTATCGCAAGCTAGGGCTTTATTTCACCTCCTTCTGATAGCTGCTTGCTTTCAGAGCTGCGTATCACCAAAACAACCCCAATCTTCTGTTTTACTTGTTGCTGTTCCCTTCTCTCGGTCTTGATTTCTGCTTTGAGGACAAGAGTTGAGATGCCTCCAAGAGGAAGGACGTGGCTCTAACCCATTTAACGGTTCACGCTCTGTGGCTGGAAACACCTCAACCCAGTTCACAGCAGAACAGACACATTGTCAGCTTCTCCCATTTAAAACACACAGGCTTGGTTTGCAAGGGCACAGCAGTCTTGTGCTGGATGGAAACAGGGAAGAGACAAGCGGTAGGTCAGGACCACGGCGCTGAGACTTATCGAAGTTGCGCATCTCCTGGAAGGTCCCATTGTCCAAGGTGCCAGGGCGAGGCACAGGGCTGCTTCTCACCATGCCACCAAGCATCGCGCTACAGAGCATGTGCAGGACGGGTCTGCAAGGTTCGTTATCTCAGCTGGCTTTGGAGCAGAAGTAGGAGGAAGTCAGATCAAAGAAAGAAGCAATATTAAAGAGGGGAAAGAGACACAGTCCCCAAAACAACTTGGGATAAAATCTGATGAAAGGAAAAATCCATCTCCGATGTAAATTGTTCCCTCCTGGGAGTTGCTCTGTCGTTACAATAGCGTATGTCACACTGTGCTGGCAGAGAGGATCATTATTGTTTACAGGTACGTAGACGTAAAATTTCCTTTGACAAGGCAAACCTGATTAAACATGAGTCTGCTCCAGGATTAAGACACAACCATGAACAATCTCTTAAAACAGTTAAAAAAGAAGTCATTCCAAACAGAGTACACATTCCTCACAAGGAACAGAAACTTGATTTAGGCACAGATTGATGATGGGAGCTTTATTACTGCTTGGGAGAGGGAAGGGGAGCTAGCAGGGAACATATGGAACTGTATAAATTATTTGGAGCACCCAGAAAGACAGGAAAAATAATCATCTATATTTCTGAGACTGCTCATTTCAGTCTGCAGCCGTCTGGAACACAGACCTCGCGTGGCCAACATTTTGTGCAACAGAACACCTATAAACATGTACGGGGCAAAGCACAGAGGGCAGGATGGCTGCAGGCAGCTGTACTCCGAACACGTCAGGAAGAAAAATTTGCTGGCTCCGCTCCTGGTCCTGGCTCCTGCCGCCTCTCTCACCTGGGATTCCTATGGACTCAGTCCATTCTGCTGGGATGGTGACTTTTTGCGTGATCCTTCGCACCTTTTCCAGGGAGAAGTGCAGGTGCGCACATCCTTCCTCCGGCAAGACATAGGAAACGCCCAGGCACTAATTTAATTCACCTCGTTCAAATCCCTACTCTGCTAAAGGCTCCCTCATGAAACCAGTGGGGTCACTTGGCCTCTCTGTGTTTTTGTTTGCCACCTGTAAAACATGGATACCCTTTCCAGGGTAGTTAAGAAGACAAATGCATTAAAGATTAAAAGGCACTCTGATGTTCCAATAGCGTGAGCTGTAAGAGTACTTAAAATAGATCCATTTGGGGCAGCAATTAAACTACTAACTTTTGAGTCTCAGCTTGTCTTCCTAATGCTGGTTATTTTTGCCCATAAAAGCATTAATCCGAGCTTCCTGTAAAAATGACATTTCAAATATTCATCACCTTCCACTATGCTGCCTCTGCTACTCTGCCTTACCATCACTCACCAGTGGCATCCATTATATGGTTTATGAAGTGTAATTTGCAATCACAGATCTGCCATACAGCTAGAGCTATTTTCACTGTAACTAACTACTCAGAACTGAAAATATTTTTTACCCATTAAAAAAATCACATTCCAAAAGTGAGTTTATTATGCAAGTACCTTGTCATTACCCAAGTGAGAGAGTTATATGACCTTCCATTATTCCAAGAACCAAGATCCTACACAAAAAAAAAAAAAAAAATCACATGAAACGCAGACATGGTATATATATCTTGGAAACTACATGTTGAGAATTATATTGTCACACTTCATAACTTCTTTCTAAACTGCCATTTTAATTTTTTTCTAATCTTTAGTTCCCATCTACAGGGAAGGTCCAAACTCCACCGTGTACAATACCTGCATGGGTAGATGGAAAGCTATAACGAATGCTGTGGAACCAGGCAACTCAGGTGACTTCTTAGAAGCTACAGGCATAACCACATAGCCCCTGTAATATGGTATTGCCGTTACCATAAGCAGGTGACGTAAACAACACACCAGTGGTCAGTTAAAGAAATATAGATCTGGACAAAAATGAGTTCAGGGTAAACGAGAGAACAAAAAATAGTATCTAACACACAGAAAAGCCACCGTATATGGTAAATTCAGATGTAATATGGAATTGCAGATCAACAAAGAAACAGCAAGGTGCAAAAGCATGCTAGCAAACATACAAAAATGACTTCATGTGGACCCTAAAGTGAGGAAGAGGAAACCATCAATGTGAACATCGTATTCCTCCTAGCAAAGGACTCCAGACATTGATGACCCACCACAAACCCCTGAACGAAACCACCAACCTTAGGACCCACAGAAGCAAGGACAAGCGTAACACCAAGATAATACACAAAAACTAAGGAGTGCATGTGTAACAATTCTACCTGCATTATTATTTCTTCTCCTTTAATAATTAGACCTGGACTAATAATGATTAGATGCTTAAGATTTCAATTATATTAGCAATTAATTCTTGGGTTTATATATATGGGTTTATATAAGCTGCGCCTCCTCTTTGTCCATAAAACAAGATTTTGAGCATAACATTGGAGCCTCCTCTGTTAAGCTTTATGGTTCAAATCAGTCTCTTCTCTGTTTACTGCTGTTACCTCATAGTAGCGGTGGCCTAGGATAAGCAACTGGTGGTTTCAGTCAGCATCTTAAAGTCCACCATAACAACCTCTGCTTAGACAACTTGAGCCATATGTTCAAAACATCACAACCCTATATGCCTCCAGATGAGAATGTCATTGTCACTCCAAAGACCTCCATGCGTTTTGAATGCACAAAGCAAACTACTGCATGCCCCAAAAGCCGCAAAATTATGGGTTTAGTAAATTGTCCTAGACCTCCTGCTGCTACCTTACTATGGACAGCAGGAGTTCATCTTGGGACGTGGCAAGCGCTATGGCATTAACAAATAGCTTGGGAGCTTGGGGACATTTTCATGCTCTAACACAAAGTTCCCACACCAGTTCAAGCTAAGTTGCCATGTCTGCGTCCGTGATCTGTAAAATAAGGATTCTCACAGACGCTGGGAGAATAAATACTCTTAAGAAGCAGGAGAAGAGCATAGCCACAGTAGCCACCACCAACACAGAAGCAGAGGGCCTTGATCTCCATGGAGGTGTACAACAAAGACCATCTACTTTAACATTCATGAGGAATAACTAAAGGCCCCAGAAACTGCTCAGTAGGTTTCAATCCATTTAAACCAACAGCAGTCCTCCTTGTAACACATAAACATTTAACCACAAAAGAGGTAGCAGGGAAAAATTATGTACTTTTATTTGCTCCCAGAAAGCCCAAGTTTCCTGCTGCTCTGATGCTCTCCGAACAGTCAGTGTTGGCCTATCACACACCACCTACATACAAATCAAGAAACAAATAGACAAAGGTCCCAAAGTACTGCCATGTCCTTCCCTGGCAACCTCTGAAGACAAAGCATTTGAACGGGACACCAAAAGAGATCCCAAAGCATGTTCAGATCTTCCTTCTCCAGAGCTGCAGGCCATCAGATCTGCTTTTGGAGGATCAATTTCTATTTTACAAAGGCACAGATGACATAATCTTCTGCTTTACTTTTTGTCTAAATATTGCTGGTTAGACAGTCAGCTGATGGACTGTAAAACTGACAGCCTCGTTACCGGCACATATAAATTGCTTTTGCTCAGCTGGAGTTAATGTAGGACCATCTGACTTCCCAGAATTGACATTTTTTAATGATTCTGTTTCTCCAGCGCTTTCTCACTGACCACTACAAAAATCCAAACTGCCTCTTGCTCTGCCAAGCTGTTTGTGGATCAAGTTACTTCTTCTCTAGGGAGTTGCAGTGTGTCAGCCATCAGACCAAGCAAACTCAATAACAACTGACCTGAGTATAGCTACTCCAATACTTCTGGGCTCTTCTGGACTATAGATTTTAGCATTAAATGTCAAAATTCTGAAGGCCAGAGGACAGATGCATCCCCAGGCGAAGGACCTATGTGCAAAGTATTTTAAAGACAGAAAATGCCAACTGTAAAAGTTTGGTGCTTAGATGGTGTACCCTCATTTTGTACGCCGCTGGGTACTGTTACCTTTCTTCAACTCTTCCTTTCCTGTGCCCTGCCCCATGTCAAGCGGAACAACTTCCCTCTAAACCGTATTTCATTTACACAAGATGGGAAATTCTTCACATCTCAGCACTATTTGGCCAAAGGGAGGGAAGTGCAGAGCTCTTCCCAGGGGTGCACAAAGACGCATGCCGTGGGCTGAGGCAGGTGGGAGCACGGTGCCCCTGACCCAGCTGTATTCCGAACTGCAGCTCCCCCATCCAGGGGCTGCGTCTGGGGCCATCCAGCGGTTACAAAGCTGTCTTGAAATTAAAGTCAAGTTAATTTTAGCTTTAGAAGAAAAGCACTTAAAGGAAATGGATTTCAAAGAGGCACCTTTAGATGAATAGCACCTAGAGAAAAATTGTTTCAAAGAGAAATAGTCCATGCACACGTCCAGCAGATCTAAAGCTTTACGAGCCCTTCACAGAGAGTCTGGTCTCTCCAGGCGCTCCGGCAGTTCTTCTGACCTCCTGCCAGCTTTGGGGGATTTCTTCTCTTCTTAACAATCCTCCTCCTGCTGACACGAGCTATACGTTTTTTCCACCCTTCCTGTTCTCCATAATACACTCCATAAAGAAACACGTAACTAGGACCAGCTATGGACACAGCAGTAGCCCAGCATGTGCCCACGCACCCAGGGCCAGGGAACCAGGGCAGGAACTCCCAGCTGGCACAAACTGGGAAGAGGGGAAGGGCTGCACTACTGCAGCAGCATCTCAGGGAAAAGGAGCCAAACACCACCACGGAGACACAACAGCATCTCCCATTGCCCATGCGTTCCCAGCAAACGAGCCCTTCGAACAACTAGGTTCAGCCCTTGCTTGGCCTCAGATTTTCAGTGTGAACTCATGCAAGTCCTTGGTTTTCTTTGTGGCTCTAAAAGATAAATGATTTCCCTTCCTCTTAGGAGCACTGTGGGCATCAGCACATTGTAGATGAGGAAGGAAGAAATATCAAAGAGCCATTAAGGTCGTCTAGACAGAAAAAGAATAAATGGCTCCTTACATAAGTGTTTACCTGGTGGAATAACAGGGGTGAGTCACAAGCAGAGAGACTGATCCCACTGTGTCCCCTCTTTTCTCGCGTACAACACCACTGCACAGAAGTCCCATCTAACTCCTAAAGATGAACTCAGCTCAGCCACAGCCTCATCCTCTCCCTCATGGCTGCTTGCACAGACTTCAACAGCTTAAAAATAAAAGGCAATCCAAAGCTTTTGGATCTGGTGACATGTAACCCAGCCAGGCACTTCCAAAAAACACAGAAATTCATGTCCATCCAGCAATTCAGGTGCCTGGACTTGGTGGTTTGCAGTTGACCTACCCTGACAAAGTTCACAAGGGCTCCTCCAATTTGCATGAGGGTCAATGAAACATAAGTTAGGGAGAAAAATCCTGTCTTTTGCCACACAGTCAATTTATTCCACGTCTGAATTTTTTGGAAAGGTGGCCTTTCAAAATTCTAAGAAAGACAGAAGGTGGTGGAGGATGAAGGCTGCAGGATGATGCAATACTAAGCATCAGAAACGGAACTGGGCTCATATGTTCAGAAGCAGATCTCCGAAAGAGATACTGCAAAGTACATCCTCCAGCATGGCTCTGCCTAAGGCAAGGGGACATTATAACCAATGCTATTACGCAAGGAGTGTTAAAGCTACGCATTGTTTCATAGCCCAGGCCTGCTTATTTTCTGTACACAATTATTATAGCCTCTCCAGCCAGAGAGGTTTACTGCACACCAGGGCCAGCTTCAGCCTCTGGTCACTGCTTTCACACCTGCGTCATTTACCAGCGCATCTGATACTCATCTCCTACTCTGAGCCTCTTCCTCCAGCAGTGAAAGTGATAGGGCTGGAAACACAGCTGTGACTCCAGTTCAGACCCGCATCAGCTATGAACAGAGATGTGCCTGATGCCTTATGCAGAACAACCTTCTCCATAGCTCCAAAGCTCATGGTAACAGCCTATGTCACATACAACAGCATCTTCAGCAGACTCTAGGCACCCTTCCAGACAAGCTAACCATTGCCTTGCACCCTGCTCTGGGAACAGAGCTTCCATGAGATCCCTCCGGAGACCCAAGCCAGATGACATTGCATCAGCCACCCTAGCTGGGACTGTTAAATGTACCAAGATCCCTGAAGAGGTATCAGTGCCATCGTTCTCCGTGTTGCACAACATAATGCCTGGTGTGTGAGGACACACTCCGGAGTTTGCAACATGCTGCCTCTCTTGAACAGTTTACAAAGCACTGGCACCCTTAGCCAGGGTTGACCGATTCAGAGGCAAAGCTCTACCAAGCCATCCATCCTGGTATTTACAGTCCTGAACCAGGCAAATAGCTTTAGATGCTGTCAACAGCTTAATGCTACCTTATGACTATTGCTAGCAGTCGTGCAGAGCTCACCAAGCCAGCACATCGCACCCTTGAGCGCAGACAATATGCTGCTCCCCTCACATTTTCTCTCAAGGTACCACAAAGATCCTCCACTAAGGAAATGAATAAAGCTGCTGATGCGACTCCCATCATAACCCTATGTTTCTTACACATTTTTCGTCCAAGCACAGTGATGTACCTCTAATCCAGCTTGCCAAAGTCAACCACAAAGCCATTAAACACTTATAATTATTCCCCCCACAACAGCTCCTGTCCAGTCTGATGGGATAAGAGGACACATGAAACAGATCTGACATGGAAACCATCCAATACGATGTTTTTCAAGCAAGAGTTAGTGAGACAGGGAGATATCAGACCTGAAGCAAACTCAGTCCGCCCTCAAAGAGCAACCCTGCTACGGAGATCTTGAAATATGCTCTTTGATTCCATCCCAAGGAAGCTAACAATGCTAAAGCAGGCTGGACACAGCATTACAGGGGAAGAACTGCCAGGATAAATCAGAATTTAACATCCAGAGGAAGTGATAGTTCTTATAGCACAACATATAAAAGAGTTTTGAGGTTTCTTTACTGATGAGCCTCTCACGCCAGCTAGTTCTCTAATAGTCAAACACAGAGACTTTCTGTATAGACGTGGTTTAGCTCCCACCAATTCACCTGAAAGGTTCCCCCTGCTTTTGATGGGGCTTGGCTTGGAAATTGAGTATGCTGGGAAACGATCCCAGTGTCCTGAGTCAAGGTGGGCAAGTTCCCTTCTAAACTCTACCTTGCCCCATACTAGCTTTGACTTGCGTCAGACAGACATCACATATAAACACCGATAAGCTATTCCTAGGTGGAATAAATTAGTCCAGTCATTAAACACAGGGCCTATACATACAGTGGGAATAAAGTGTATAAAACTTTATAGAGGCTTTGCAGGTTTGTCTTGCTTAACACCGCCAGCATAGAGTCCCATGCCTGGACCATACACCCCTTAAGAATGCTGCTGAAGCAGCAAACGTGCCGATTAGCAACTACTCAACTTGTTTTGTCCTCACAGGACGTGTATCACTGCACAAACCCATCTCAGGCAAAGGGAACTGAAATTTCCCCAGGAATCTCACCTGAGAAGTTATTTATTTGTTCGCCCTTGGAGCAAGACAACACTAAGCTCTGGGAATGAAGGAGCACGTCTGGAGTATTCAGAGCATCTCTCCCCAAAATGAAAACTCGGGACACACTGCCTGGAACCCATCCCAGTTCAACCAGTCATCACTGGTGAACGAGGTTTCCTCAGAAATGAACTCGCTGTGTGTTTATCTTGATAGCCAACCCATGAGACTTCTCGGCACACGGGGCTGTCCCAGGCAAAGTGAAGAGCAGGAGACAAGTCCTCTGTAAGGGTAAAGGAAGAAGGGGCTTTTTCTCTTACCCAGACCCTGGTTCTGCTGCTCCCACTCGATGGTGTCAGGAACCTGGTAGGACACCCCAGCCAGCTGGGCCACAGGGTTTTCCAGGCCAGCTATGGGCTCCTGGGAGGTCTCGCCTGGAAGCGTGAAACCTGGCAGCTCCGTGTCACCCTCCATGCTTTCATCCATCGAATCTATGTCTTTGTCCTCCTCATCTTCCTCTTCCTCTTCTTCTTCTTCCTCTTCATCCTCTTCTTCTTCCTCACCCTCTGGCCAGGGAGACACAAAAGCAATGTCAGGAAAGATTGCACAAGACAGAAGGTTCATACATCGCTATAGGTGAGCACCAAAACAGCCAGCTGATACCACTTCTCCAAAGGCACATCAACTGAACAAACTTGTGCCTGTTTTCTAACAGGAAAGACACCCAAAGGGGTTAATTTGGGAGAGCTCACCACCATTTAAAGTTGCTAAGTAACAATGAGATGTTGCCTTAAGACTGTCAAATGCATTAGCAGGAAATACTGTTATTTTGCTCCCTAATAGCAGAGTACAAACAAGCACGTGCATGTGTACAAATACCTGAGTGTATACAATTATAGTGCACTCTGCTCAACTAATTTCAGCTCAAGTGAGAACTATTTCCCTGATTTCCAGTCTTGCAGGCGGCAATAAGTCAGTTCCATTTTTAACTTTTATTAAGGTCTGGAAAGGACGCTGCTTTCCAGCCCAATTAGACTGATACAGCCCCTCCTCCAGAGGAGGCGTCTCGCTTTGATGCGTGCTGGCAGATCAGCTCTTGGGTGCAGGAGAGCAGTGGTGATGGTACCGATCCTCAGCAGGTTTGTACTGGCACTCCTGTCACAACAGATTTACACCAGACAAGGGTATGACCGAGGAAGACTTAACTCAGTATTGGAAAGAAGGCAGCGCAGCCAACACTTTGTGTAACAGCAGATAAATGTGACGCCAAGGAAACCCCCGTGGATTCTCCACTAGAGCAGATACCCATCTTATTCCAAAGCTGACTATACTGTTAACATATGGAGAGATAAATATTCAAGCCATATTTCATTGCTAGAATGTAAAACGGCAACACGAGAACAACCATACTGAATCAAACCAAAGGCCACATCCTATTTCTGACCGAAGAGCCGCAGATGCTGAAGACTAGAGCAGGGCACACACAGAGCCAGCCTTCGCACGGTCCCTCTTCCCAGCTTTTAATTGCCAAAGACTCAAGAGTTTCCTGAGCCAGAATTTTCATTTCAGCTATTTAATAGCTACTAATGGAGCTACCCACCATGAAAAGTTAGTATCTGGAATAATGACATGCTTTGAATTTCTGATGGTTAGTTTTTTCAAAGACAAAAGCTAAAACATAACATCTATGCACTTTATCTATTTCAAACGAAGCTCTGCTCAGCCCTATAGAAAAAAATCCCTCCTGATGTACTCAGAATGGGAGAGCCTATCACCCTGCATCTGAGCTGCTGGTTTAGCCAGGGGTCTAAGACCATGTTAAAAATCCAGCAAAATCATAGAATGGTTAAGAGTTGGAAGGGACCTTAAAGATCATCCGGTTCCACCCCCCCGCCATGGTCAGGGACACCTCCCCCCAGCCCAGGTTGCTCAAAGCCCCGTCCAACCTGGCCTTGGACACCTCCAGGGATGGGGCAGCCACAGCTTCTCTGGGCAACCTGCGCCAGGGGCTCACCACCCCCACAGGAGAGAATTTCTTCCTAATATCTCATCTAAATCTCCCCTCTTTCAATTTAAAACCGTTACCCCTCGTTCTATCGCTGCACTCTCTGATAAAGAATCCCTCCCCATCTTTCCTGTAGGCCCCCTTTAAGTACTGGAACCAACATTTGTTACCTAGTTAACCCTTTATTTCTGTTGGAGTTGTACCTCATATAGGTGACAGACACTGCAATCAGATGGAGCAGCTGAGGAAGGACACCGGAGGGGCTGCACTTATCGTACCTGCTGTAAGTAAAGTTGATGTAAGTAAAGGTGATGCTTCGCCCTTCTCTTTTCTGCTGTGGGATGCAATGGCACTCCTGCTCAGCTGTTCCAAAAACACCCGAGAAACAAACTGGGGAACTTTGGGGAAGCTATTTAGTTGTTGGCTATCTGACTTGAATTAACTGGGGGGAGCTGGCCTCCTTCCTCTGGCCTCTGCTTCACAGACAGGACTACCTAGAGAAATAAAACCACGGCATTCACCGTGCTGTTACATGGCACCTCCTTTCCTTCTAATTCAAGGATTTGCTTTAAAACACTGCGTGTTTTTTCCAGCTCACCAGACAAGACAATCCTGCTTGCCACTTTTCAGTTCCAGCCCTGCATTTCATACAAATGAGCTGCTGTTGGAATTTAGCTGCATCATCCTGCTATAGCACGGCTTTCAGTACCTGGAAAGAAATGATCACTCCTGCAAACAATTATACCACACAGAGCATCTAACGGAGCTTACAGGGATGCAGTTAGCCCCTTAAATTCCCATTACATTTTATAGGCACTTTCTGTCTTATAATGTCCCCATCATTTCAAATCAACATGAGAATTTTCTCTATCAAACTGCATGTTTCCATACAAAATACACAGCTTTTGTAAATCTGAGAATGGCACCTGGAGAGTGCTTGCAGGAAACCTGCAAAGACAAGTTAATGTAGGTCTTTTGCCCCTGCTGAGAGCAACACAGCTATAAACATTTCCAAACTTTAATAGCAAAGACACTACACAGCTAGCACACTGGAGAGGAGGAACACGAACAGAGGCTTTCCCTAGATGAACTGGGTGAAAAAGCAGCCAAGGAAGAAAGGGATCAGATATTTATCTCTGAAAAACTAGTTTGGGGGACAAGGTTGTTAGAAGCTTCTTGCGATTTTAGCAAGCCGAATCAGAGACACCTGCCAGGATCTAGTTTTGAAGCAGGAGACAGCCATCTCCGTACCTCCAAAGTCTAGCAGGCAGCCAAGCTGAACACCCAAATTGAAAGTGCCGAGACTACTTATCACGTCTGATCATCTCCAAGCTACATCAATCATCACACAGCCACAGCACAAAGATGTGAATGATGTGGTCCTTGTAGCACAATCACTGTGAGGGGAAAAGAAAAGGCTCTTGACTTGTTTCCTCCTCCTCTTTAGCTCATTCCAACTTCTGAAAACAGCTTTTTAACCCCCCATCCCAAAACGCCAACAGCTTGCCTTGCTGCAAGGTGCAGCACAGAGCACCACTTGGTGGTCACAAGGAGGAAGCTACACTTCTCAAAAAATCACAAACTTCACAAATGCTGTTATTTCAGGAGCAGAAGCACAACAGGATCCCGGCAGCCGTGGGCAGGATGCACATAACACTTGATAGTCTCATAAGATGGAAAACGGAAGCGAGTATCACACGGCTGAACCTCAAGTTGGAGGTTTGTGCTTCACATGACAGTCTTTTACAAAACTCACCTTTTCCCTCCTAAATTGGCACTTGTTGGCCTTTCAGAGGCCTCAGCAGCAGCTTTGAAGAAAAGAAACAGAAAGAATTGAAGGTGCAAAGCCCAGCAGATTCAGAAGGCATTCAGATTTTCATGTGCGATTACAGCCCATTGTGAACTACTTTGGGTATCATGCTCGTACATACTCTTAAGCTTTGGCTAAGGTTCATCTTAGCAAAAAAGAGAGAAACATATGATGCCTCAGGGTCAAGGCACTAGTCTCCAACCAAAACAAAAATGCAAGTATAAAGTTTTCTTGGCCGCAGACTTGAATTTATCTAAATCAGGCATTCACCTAGAGCCCAGCTGTAGGAACGCTCCCAAACATCCGACAGTGGTCACAAGAGCCCCTCGCACGCTGAAGCAGGCAGGTCCACAGCACCTGTAGCAGTTTCTGCTGTGAGCCGTCCTTGCTCTATAGATCTTCATATGTTACATGTAAGCTGATCCTGTTATCCTGTTTGCATGCACCGAGTCCTAGCTCTTGCTTGTGACGTGCCACGTGGACCTGTCAAGGAGGGATGGTATCCTGTCTGCTCTCCTGGTGACACCAGGAGACTTCAGCGCTGGAACACTTACAGTCCGAGCAGACATTCCTATTTTCTACTGCAGTGAGGGCAATGCAAGAGTCGTCTAGGCAGAGTAAAGGACTCATCTCCAAGAGTGAAGAAATCACTGCCGCTCTTTGACAGACTAAATAAGCACTGTATTCTCTAAAGTAGGCTCTGCTTCACCTTCACTGGAACAGGAAAGAAAAAAAAAAAATCAAGACACTTAACACCTCCCTGCTGTGACAACAGTACAACCTAAGAAAGATGCAAGCAGCGGGAATTCCTAGTAAAATGAGATTCCAAGTTCACACGTCAAAGATTTTAGTTTTGAAGGACTTAACAACCTTGTAACAGGCATTAAAACTTTCAGGTTTAGAGAGGATATAGCAGAGGACCAAGAAAACACGTCTGAGAGAAAAGAACAAATTTTTAGTGGGTTTTGGAGGGTTACCAGCTTTATTAATAATCACCAATCAGCAATGGTTGGGCTTTACCATAGGGCTCCAGACTGATCCATTAGCAACACTGGCGATATCCATAGGATGGGATTTGCTATTTCTGGGTGGCAAAAGCTCCCTACGCTTCTTTCAAAAAACTTTTTTTCACTACAAAACTGTACATATCTATAACGACTTTTGTGGCTAAGCACAGAGAAATGAGACCACTCCCACCTCCTTTGTGAGGCACTTCTCTGACCCAGCAGGAACCCACAACCAGCAGCGTCTGAAGCAGCTGGACAACAGCCAGCACCCCCCAAGTAAAAGCCTCAGCCCACGATGGCAGCAGGGCCCTCACAAATCAACTGCAAAGAGGGACCTTGGCCCCTCTGCACTGTCCCGCGCTGCAGAGAAGAGGACCACAGGGCCAGCTCTTCCTCCTGGCAACTCAAAGCACCAACAACCCATTCCTTATAGACGGCTTCAGTCCGGCTTCACACTTCTCTATGGACTCCACACAGCTGCAGAAACCTATGCTCCTCCTCAGAAGGAGGAAATCTGAATTACTCACAGTGCTGCTATTAGCACAGGGCAGTAGCTGTAAGCCCATGTCGTGGGTGAGCAGAACCAGCAAGGCACCGGGCACAGTGCTTGGTGCCAACACCGCCATCAGAAAAGTGCTACAAACGGGCTGCGACGGCAATGAAGAAAGTTGTTTTGATATAACGGCTTGGAACGAGCTGGAGCTGAAGCCACTGTTGTCATAACCTTGCTGAAGGCAACGGAGTTACATCGGGGCCTCTGTTTTCAGTTGAAGAAACCTTCACTGAAGAGGGATGTTTCTATCTTTAGATATTTTCCATTAACGTTTGCAAACGTTTCTACTCCTCAGAAGATTCAAGAAACCATCATTTGTCAGGTTTAGCGCACAAGAGAAATAGCTTGCTGCACCCTGAGCTGTAAGAGTCTCTCATTAGAGGGTGATAGATTAACTCACAGTCACAAACTGAATTCAAACTTAAAAAAAAAAAAAAAAAGAAACCCACACCACTAAAAAGGAGGTTGCAGGACAAAACCTGGAGTTCTCATTTTCAGGACAAACTTTTTAGCAGGGCCTGTTGCAATAGGACAAGGGGTAATGGTTTTAAAGTAAAGGAGGGCAGATTCAGACTAGATATATGAAGAAGATATTTATTATGAGGGTGGTGAAACACCGGCACAGGTTGCCCAGAAGGGACAGGTTGATGTCCCATCCCTGGAAACATTCAAGGTCGGCTTGGACGGGGCTCTGAGCAACCTGATCTAGTTGAAGACGTCCCTGCTTATTGCAGGGGGGGTGGACTAGATGGCCTTTAAAGGTCCCTTCCCACCCAAACTATCCTGTTGTCTTCTCTATCCTTTCCCTTCCCAGCCTCCCTCACACCAAACTCAGAGGACAATGATGTCTAGACAGTAACACTGAGCATCGGTGTGCTTCATGAGTCTAAGCCATCATTTTATACTGTACCCAGCACTGTAGGCTCTGAATGCCTGGCAGCACCTGATGAGTGTCAAGTAAGGTGTGATTAACCAGCAGCCAACACTAATTGGTTTCCAGTGATGAACCCACCCTTTGCATGACATCAGGGAGATGCAGTATGCCAAGAGCTCTCCTACACAAGCACTGAGCAAAGGCTCTTGCAAGCTGAGCCACAGCTGCAGAGAGCACAGATCTAAAACCCACCTGCATAATGTGCCTGTGAAGTAAAGAGCTGCCCTACAGACCATGATGACACCCACCTGTGCTGTGACAGGCAGTGCTTGGGTTCACACACTATTGAGCAAAATTCTGCTTTTCAAGAAGTTTTGGCTGGCCACAACATGACAGAGGACTCAGGGTTTGCTCTGATCTCTGCAACAGCCCCACCGACACCAAACTAGCCACCTAAGTGGTATCATGACGCTGCCTCTTAGGGCAACATTTTGGTCAAAGCTATCCCTCTTTCCTCCATCTACAGATCTTGTCATGCAACAGAACAAGGAGATTCATAAGTGTTAAACTACAGACTTCAGAAGGATGGATAGAGCAAACTACAGGACCAGTCACATATTAATTTGTCCCCCTGCTATGACTCTCTTGCAGTATGAAATCAGTCCCACCCTCTCCCAAGGATGCTCCACCAGGGTGAGAAGAATAACACCCATTTCACAGATGGGCCAAGCACCTAATGGTGGGATTTCTTTTCCTGGAGTGTACTGGAGCCACTCACAGGGGAAACGGGCAGGAGCAGCAGACTGAAGTGTCTTGTCCACCATGCAACCCATAGCTTATCTTCTTCCACTTCACACCCATACAACAGCATTGAGCCTTGGTTAGCCATGTGCACATGCAGTATAGGAAGCAGAGGAGTGTAAATAACAACAGGATTAGGGATGAGGGTCTATGACTACGTTCTCTTTCCAGAACAGGAGGAGGAGGCATTAAGAAGCCTCTGCCAAATGCTTTCTTCCAGTGTGGTTCATTTTCTGCATTGTTTTGATGACCACAGCTGACCGTCAAGGCAGGAAGGCCTTTCTAGGACAACTCTCTTATTAATCCGCTGCTTTCACGTGATCAGTAATAACGTCACCATCCAATGTCTCCAAAATGCTGCCAAGAACAATCACTTGTGATAGCTTGGAAGAACATGGCTGGTAGGAACGTAGATGGGCTCTCATCATGCACAGACAGCTTTCTGGGCAGTGTACTGTACCGTGGTGGGTGGAGACACACAAGCAAGCAGTGGGCACAGAAGCTATGCAAAACCATCAAGGTAAAACCCCCACGCTGATGTGTTCAGCTAAGCCCAGCCATGTTCACTGCAAAGCTATCTGGGCTATTTGCAGACCGTGTCGCATGAACGTAGTCTTAAATGCTTTTCTCTGGAAGGGGAGCCAAATCACGCATGGCCTCTCACGGGAAGTATCAGCATCTGGCCTATCGCACAGAGCCAAGGAAAGGGACTGTTCGGAAGAACACATCCGTTGGGTGGGATCCTACTACACAAAGCAAGATAACTTATATAGGTAGGGTTAGGTTTTGAGATAAGAGAATTTACATATCCAAAGCTTTTCTGTAACCGAGGAAAATCCTTGCCACATCTAGGAGAGGGAACAGACCGCCGGCAGCAGAGCTGGGCTGATGTTTGAGCCGCAGGGAGTCTTCAGCGTCTGCTTGCCAAAGCCCAAGAGCTGCAGAAGCCGCTTCCCAGCAGAGCGCTCTTCGACATTGCAAAGACAGTACAAGGAGAGATTTGGATTCTGATCCTAACCTACTTCCCCCCATATCTGAGGGGATTCACACTTGCCTCTTCACAGTCCTGGCTCATCGCTCGTCACAGGGGATCCAAGGCACTGAAGAGCTTTTGGAAAAAAAAAAAAAAAAAAGCAAAAGACATTCCAGCAGGGACCAGAAAACAATCATTCCTAAGAGCTGCATTTCCAGCAGCACTCATCACAAAATTGCTTTCACACTGAGCCAGGCTAAAGAGTAGGTTTAGCAACACAAGGCTATTTTAAAGGGAAAAAAATCAGAATTCTGCAGAATACACAGTATGGATTATAACAAGTTTGCTTGCTAGTTTGCTGCAGAACAGCTCTTCTAACCTGAGGTACGCAGTTGTTGAACTAGCCAGTGTAAAAATGAAGACAAGAAAGAGATTATTTATCCAGTGAAGGCATTCAAATCAATCCAGCTTTTAATGACCATGACCTGTAATTGGACAGGACAGAACAAGAGAGATGAAGGAAGATACTTCTCTCAACAAAATACTTTCACGTGGAAAAGAGTTGCGAGCATAATAATATCTTTTCCTATCACAAAAAAATAAGCCCCAGCAGAGATGTTAATTCCATTTTCTCTTGCAAAAAGCTGTTTGATGGTGTCTTCAGAAGTATCCAATTCAACCACACTGCCTCAGAAAGGAACAACCAGCAGCCCAAGAGTTAAGACGACATTTGATTTAAGCTTCATTTTCTAGACAAACCTGGCATGGATCCATCGCAGATGACGTAGATTAGGGGGTGGATCTGTTATTATGGGCAACGGTATCCAGGGTACTGAGGTTTTAGCTGAAGTCCTATCAGGTGCCAAAAAGGAAGATGACCGCAAGCCCACTCAGCTCGCTTCTAGTCAGAGCTTACACTTCTGTTTAAGTCCTTGATCACCCTTCTGCAGCTGTCACTGTCCCCAGGGTATTTTCATGAAGAGGTTCTTAACGACACTGCTGGCCTGTCCTTGCACCCACATGGCCTGAAGTGTTGATGTCAACCAGGAGGAAACATACCATGAGATCTCCCTCCTTCATTTAAAGACAGCTTGTTATTAAAAAAAAAAAATAGAGCCTGTGACTCTTCCCAGAAGACAAGAAATCTTGTATCAGATCGACAAGAGGGATAGCATCCCACCTGCGCAGGGCACAAAGCAGAAATTAAAGAGCTTAACCAATCTGCAGGGTGTTTTGCCCTAGTCCTGATGCCCAAAGCTCCCCAGAGCAACACTATTCCCCACATGGACCGCAGCCATCAGCAGCTCCGGAGGAAAATGCTCCTCGCACAGCCTTCAGAAGAAACTGCCACATACCTGCTTATCTGAATCCACCTCCCTAGAGCTGTGAGGGTGAACTGCTTAATCCCCAGATTAAAACAAACACAAACTCATTAAAAACTTTCAGCCGCACAGTCCAATTACCTTTCAAGAGCAACTATAGGGGGCTTCTGCTGGTTTTGCTTAAGCTTGAAGATAAGCACGGGAAAGCTACAACATGAAAGCAAGATTTAAGTGAACTCTAATTTCTTGGACAAATGAGAAGTCAGATACAGTTAAAAATTCAAGCGTAGCCTGGTCAGAACAGGAACCAAGGTGGGTCAGACTAAGAAATGTCATATAACCTGCTGGAGGCAGAACGGTGCCAGAATATTACAAACAAGGTTACTTAAAGAAGTTTCATTCCACCCCAGAAAAACAAAAGTAAAACAGCCATGCAGCTCACTCGCACCCAGAGAGCAGCTGAGCAGGCACATGCCATTTCCCAGACATCTGGGAAAGATGATGCAATGATTATAGAATGGTTTAGGTTTGAAGGGACCTTAAAGATCATCTAGCTCCAACCCCTCCGCCATGGGCAGGGACACCTTCCACCAGACCTGGTTGCCCAAAGCCCCATCCAGCCTGGCCTTGAACTTTAAACCATTGCTAGAGATTCTTGCAGGAGCTGCTGTTGGAGACCATAAAGCCCAGGAGATACGACACTTGAGAGATAAAACCCTAGAGCACGTCATTTGGCACAGTCAGCCACTGGGGAAGATCACAGGGTTTAAGTTCAGTTAGAGCTTCTGGGGCACCCGTAGCAGAGCAGGGTGGGCAGACCACATTCTGCCTCCCTTCGCAGGGAGGCACAGACAAGGTTGAGCACACTGGCTACACACAGCAGGAGTTTCCTCACTCCTCTTCTTAGTGAGCCTTTTAATTAGCCTGATACCCTCCTAGCTGTTCACCCACAAGCTCCCACCTCATTAAGAGCTTGATCACCCTCCACAGCCCTCCTTCCTCAACTCTCAGATGGATCTCATGAAACAAAACAAATCACCACCAGATTTAGCAGCAGAGATGTTGGCTTTGGGCAAACACTTTCAGGAGAAGAAAAAAAAAAGTATACTTTGTTTTGGAGCAAAATTCTGTCACAATTTTTTTTTCTTTTTACAGTTTTCTACTACAAAGGAGGAGAATGGGGGATGAACTACCATCTACTGTGAAGAACATGGAGGTCAACCTGCACCAGAGGGATAAACCAGAAGCAAGACAAAAAGTGTGTACCGAGAACATTTATTAATTAATTTTGCTTGTGCTTTGTTTTAAATCTTCTGTTGCTTGCCAATTTAGCTGATATCCAAAGAGCTGGTGAGGAATTATAGTATCAGGCTAGTTAACCATGCTGGGCTAAGTGCCTGTCTTATTTACACCCCTGCAACCTCATTTAAATTTTTAATGGGGTTGCAGAGATTTAATGAGGCAGGTCTTAATCCATGCAGTCAGGGTCCAAATAGCAATCCCAGTCAGAGGCTTGAGTTCCAGAAAAAATACTCTTTACATCCAAAAAAAGAAGGCCCCTGATAACTGTGACACAGCTCAGAAGAAAAGCTTAAGGAGAATTTAAAAGGGTCTTTTCTAAAATTATGTAAGCGGCTACAAGTTCTGAAGTATTTTCTCAAAAAAGGCAACCACTGCCCTCACTTCTGAAGAACAACGTGCAGCTTAGATGACTGTGTACAAGAAAAAGGTGCAGAGGAAACAGAAGAGAATGGAGAAGATGACTAGGAGAGCTCTTCTCACTGAAATTAGTTAAGCTACAGTTTCCTTGGAAGCGTAAACTTCAGTACACAGGTCAGCAGAGGACAGGCAGCAGACATCCAACACTGCCTTTCCAATCCCTCCACCCTAAAGACCAGGATTCTGCCAGCTGCAGGTTGAGAGCCAGCCTGAGTAACGAGGAGAAGTTCACATTCAAGAGCTACATGGCTCAGATCTCCTCCCTCTAGCGCAGCTGAGCTTAAGTTGCCCATTTTCAGAGCTATTGACTGTTCCTGACACCACACAACAGGTAGAGCATCTCCTGCTTTCATAAAGCTAAGCACCCTCCATGACAGCTGAACCATGTAAGCAGCTCGCACCCCCCCAGCAACTACAGCTTGAAGCGAGCCTGCATGACTGAACAGGAACCAGCCTTAGGGCTTACACACCGTTGCAGAGCAGTTTGGGATTTTTTTGGGGGTGGTGGAAGAGGTGCATACAAAAAAAAAAAAAAGGGATAGGCAAGTCAGAAACACCAAGTATCCTTTTTATCCAGACTGTGATGGGTGATGCATCACTCCCAGCAGCAAGCTGGTTCTGTACTAACTGCTGGTTTAGGATTCGCATGCAAGGATGACACGGTCGTCATAGAAAGTGCGCTAACCTAGCTTCTGCTTGGCCTCAAAGCACGCCTGGATCACGTCCTGTACAGAACAGTGGCAGGAGCTGCTTGAGGACCAGCCAAGGGGAGCCAGCTGCTGTTGTGCTCTGTCCACCAGGTTTTAGCTAAGCACTGCAAGGGTCTTGCGGAAGAGGGAACATGGCAGGCTAGCTGGCACACTGGCTAGTTATACCTGCCAAGTGCTGCCATGCTCATGGAGTGCAGCCATCTCTGCCCGTACCTACCAGGGTGGATGTTATGGCAAAGGAGTCCAGTCCAAGAGAAAAGCGGTCTCTTTCAAGAGAGCCGCTTTTCAGAAGGCATTGGGAGGCTTACACAGTGGTCCTGAGCAAGGCACAGCCTCCCTGCACAAGCCCAAGATCCCTCATTAGGGACCCAAGCATATTTCTGCCACAGCAGTGATGTCTGACCTTGCATCTCACAAGAGCTTGAGCACCCTGGGCTGGAGCTCAGTATAGCTTTATAGGAAAGCGCTCCCAAACATCTTGTATCTGACAGCACCAAGATATTCCAGGAGTAAGCACTAGGAACTGTAATTTTGGGAGAACGGAAACTGAGCTTCCAAACGCCACTCCACCATGAGGATGTGGTACCCCCTAACTGCCATTACACAGAGAAAAATACATTAGAAAGTAGAGCTGCAGCTCAAAAACTCCTTTTTTGTTTAATTGGGGCAGCAGCATCCCCAGGGAGAAAGCCTATCCCCAGGTGGTATTTGTCCCATTTTACAGGATGTGGGCTGGTGATCCCTAACACCAGGGAAAGTTCTGGCTCACTGCACTAAGGTCCGGGTGGATCAGAAGACATTTAGACCAGAAAAGCTGTGCCAGTTGTCAAAAACCACGCAGCACCGCAGAGAGCACTGTGTCCCTTGGAGAACAGGCACCTGCAGGGCTATACCCCAGAGCCAAGAAACCCACAGCCTTCCAGCTGAGTCCTCATCATTTAGGAAAGCCAGTCATAGTTACAGCCCACAGCTGCCCTTAGAGGAGCTCAGACCTTCTTCAAGAGCAGAGAAAACAGGCCTGTGGTTGCACAGGAGAGCTCAGTAGGAACCCAAGAAAGTCACAGCAGTCTTGTGTCAGAGCAGAAAAGTGTTTTCTAAATGCCTATGCAGAAAGTCATTAAATAGGGAGAAGCCAATGCTCAGTTGAAGCAGAAATCCCTCTTATCTTCCCATGCAGAAAACGAGGTTTCTAAAGGAGATCCCAGAGGGCTCAGAAACAGTTTAGCCTCCCGAATCACACTGCTCTGGCTAAGCAGAGACCTTATTGCCCAGCCTGAAAGATCAGGTTCCCCCCCCCCCCCCCCCAGAAAACACCTGCCCTTCTTCCTCTGCCACCACTCTCCCATCACCAGCACCACATCCTCACACTACCAGATACAGGCAAGACATCCTGGCAAGGGGTGGGCGCCGTAGCTGGAGGCCCAGAGAACTCATGGCAGGCTTCAAAGCAAGCAGCAAGCCTGGCAGAGGGCAGGAGCTGCAGCACCTCACCCACGCAGTGAGGAGGGCTCCCAGCTTCTGCTGCCCTCTAAACTTAACAGGAGTGGGAGTTACAGCTTCAGGCAGAGGAAAGATGCTGATTAGCTGTTGTCTATGGCACTCCACCTCTAATCAGAAGAAAAATACCATCTGGCATGCCACCTCTGGAGGGCTGCCAGCCTTTGCAGTAAAATGCAAAGGCAAGAGAAGGTCAAGAAAGGAAGAGGAGCAAAGCAGGCAGAGAGATTAATCCCTGCCAGGTGGTGTCAGTCCAGACACCGGAGCGCAAAACTGGATGGATGAGCAAGCAGAGAAGAGTTTAAGTAGGAGAAAGAGCGAGAAGCAGAAGTAAAGCAATTCTCTGCAGGAAAATCATGGATGAGCTGAAGAGACAGCAGATCAACTCCAGAGCAGAATCTGCTTCCCTTAAACCTCTCCTGATGGGTGTTTGCCCAGGTGGAGTTCGCATCACTGGCTTTCAACTACCTGAAGACATCCAGGGAGCAGAGACTCCAAGACTGGCAGCGGGCAAAAGCAGTTTAAAAGGAGGGAGCACAGGGGTGAGGCAAGGCTGGAGGAGTCAGTGATGGGACAGCAGCTTAGCAGGTAGCTTTGAGCTAGAAGGCCACCTCAAAAGGGGATGCATCATTTGCCTCTCCCAGCAGTGTCACAGAGGGAGTCAAAATAGGGCATCGCTTGTTCTGGCAAGGTTTCGGCCCACTGGACACTGAGGTAGCCATCTCATGCTGAACATGCCCCTGTATTGCACATGGGGAGGATCTTGGCAATGGCTCTCCAGCTTTCTGAACCTGTTCCCATAGGTTTTACCTGGTACAGAGGCTCCGAAACAGGTGCACACACCAGAAGTTACAGGTGCACAGAGCCAGACTCTGCTACAACAGCAATACCACTGCTTCTCCCTCTCCGAGGGAAGAGCCCATCCCTCCCATCATAGCTGCTTGAGTTTCAAGCATCCTCCATGACACTGTTCACTGCTTGCTTCCTGTACCTCCTGGAAGGGGACAGGTTGTTCAACAACTTTATTAGCAAACAGAACATATGCACATAGCTGCACGTCAAACACAAATTGGGGAGCTCAGTGTCAAGGCAAGCAGGCCGCACTGCATGAAACCGCCCGTTTCTTAGCCTTGGGATCAGTGGTACCTTCTGACTCCAGGCGGTCCAGCCCATAGGTCACAGCTGTACTGATCTTCCTCACAGATGAGAGAGCTGTCCTCCTGACAGAAGATGCCATTGATGCTGGAGTCACCAGAACCACAGTGCTGCTGGATGGCTCCTCTGTCTGTCCAGACTGCGTAGCAGACAACCCATCAGGGGCTGGAACAGCCTTCTCACTGGTGACCAGGACCACATCTGAGAGATCTACCGAAGACACAACACAGCAGCACTTTGGCACAACAATATTTCAAACCCCACCATTTAAGAACTCCATAATGAAAGCTTGACTCAGAGTGGAAGTTATTAAACTCTTGCTTCTTTCAAGATTTGTCAGTGGCTCTGCTGGAATGAAAGCTTCTCCTCTGGGAAAGCCAGCACAGGAGGTTCCCCTTAATGAGAACTCAGCTAGGTTTTACTTCCATTGCTTTGAGGACTGCTAGTCACCACCCTGTAGCAAGATCAGAGCACCGAGACACTGGTAGAGATCTGAACCAAGCGACAGATCTAATTGTTCATTGCAAAGATAAAAATTAGTTGAATTTATAATTAAATCCCAGAAGCAAATTAATTAGTGGGAACTGCCAGAAGAGCCTTCTCTCCCCTACAAGGGCACCTTAATTTAAGAGATACAATGCAAATACGTTTTTCTTTTGATGGCCTGAATTATAAGAATTACCAGAAAAGCTGCCCAGCAGCAGTTTCATTACAGTGGTACCTACTACTACAGAAATACATTCAACCTCAAAGTCAGCTTTGTGCGAAGGGAACCCTTGCTACACTCCTGTTAAGGAGACAGGCTCCTACGTGTACCTGCCAAGGGGACATCAAGCCAGGAGGCAGCAGCTGGATGAACACAGCTGCTCAAAGCATTTCTGCACAAGCTACATCAATCTGAAGAGCTCACCATTCCTCAATGGAAGTTTCCTATCAATGCAGGCTCCTGCACCCAAAGGACTGCTGGACTCTGGCAAGGGGCTCACACACACCACGCTACCTCCCGCCTGCACCTACCATTGCTCCCGTGTCGCCCTGATGGTTGTTCTTTGGGCTGAGCATCAGCAATCTACAACTGCCTTTGGCTCCAGAAGAGCTCTCTCCCCATAAATAAAAAAATGGCTTAAACATCTAGGGCTAAAAGTCAGCTTGCTAGCAAGGATACGTGTGCGGGATTTGTTTATTTTGGGGTGGTTTGGTTTTTTAAAGTGTCTACTCCATCATTATTTGGGGGGGGGAAAAACCCACCATATGCTTGCATATTTCAACATGGTGGCTCTGGTAGCATAGGCAGAGAGCAGTGGCAGCCCAGAGCTAGAAGCATCCTGCAGAAGGCTAGAAAAAAAGTCACTTCAAATATGGATGCTGTGTGTTGAGACTTCAGTGCCCAAGCACTCATATTTGTTTCAGATGTACCATCTCATCTTGTGTGGAAATGAACCTGCAGTCCTTGAAGCAGAACCCTACCTTCTGCATCTGGAGTGTTTGCCATAGAGGAAGTGCCAGTTGCCACCAGCACCTGGGTGGCACTAGGAGCAGCCGTCATCTGGGTGTCCTCCCCACTGTTTTCCTGCAGAAGGCTTGCAGCTCCTGTTCCCTGGGTAGCACCAGGCACCAGTGTCACAACTGACAGAGCAGCATCAGCCTCCTGGGCAACTGTTGTCACCTCCCGAGTAACACCTACAGCAAGAACACATGTCAGTACCAACTCACATGACAGCTGACAGTAACAAAGCAGAGATTTCAAGGAATAACTCCATGCAGCAGCACTTCTAGAGCTACAGAGCAAGCAGCAGGTCCAGCCAAGTATCATTAGGACAGTGCAGCATGAAGACAGGTGTGAGAACGTGCATAACAGGAATGAAAGCAGCAGAATCAGGCCACAATGTCTTAATTGCCCCTTAGGGACGTGGGGTTCCACCAGGGAGCACAGCACTGCAGGCCTGTGCTGTGAAATACCATTCAGAGCAAGCGAGGCTGCCAGAGCAGTGCTTTTAGTGACCAGCTCTCACGGCTATGAGATTTCAGCTTTGTAGAAGGGTTTGGTTTTGTTGCACAAGTCTTACTGATAGTGTTGTTTCCCCAACATCTGGGAAACAGCAGAGAGGAAACCTGCTGACAAGTCAAGTGCTTATATATTAATCTAGAAACTAATCAGTCAGGTTTCAGCAGCAGCATGCAATTAGCTTTTCTTCTACAGCAAAAGCCAGATCTTTTGGATGCAGTGAGGGGAAGTTGTCCTTTTGCCTCTGTAGTCTAAGAGGGAAGATTAAGATGCCCAGCAATTAAAACAAAGTCCCAAACCCCAGCTCACGTTCCTCATCAGCCTAGGAACATGTCATTGTCCAACCCCTGACCAGACTTTTTTTTTTTTTAAGCATTCCCCCTATATTTTAAACACTAAGTAGAAACACTGTCAGTGGGCTGAAGGTGTCATCTCTGCAGGTAAATACAGTACAGGGTGACAACATCAGCCCGTGTCAGGCTGTCAAGGAAGAAGATTTCTTCTGCCCACTGGTAACAGAGCTGGTACAAAACACTGAAGCTGTGGCCAGGCTCTGACTGTCCACTCCAGGGTGAGGAGACAACACAAGGAGCTTCTGTTACAAAGGACAGCACAGAGCTCCAGACAGATCTTTTGATCTGAGCATCCTTCTAAAGCCATGGAAGACATCAGTCACACACAGGCTACTGTGACAGCTCACCTGTTGCTGGATTTAGGAAGCATTTACAGCCATCCATTGTCTCCACATCTCCTGCACTGACTGCAAGTGTCCCTAGCTCACAGTTGACAGTCAAGTGATCCCAGATGCTAATTCATTTAACCCCCCAGGAATTACTTCCCCCTCTGTTTTGCAGGGCTTCAGAGTGAGCTAATGGCTCCATTTGCCATACCAGAGGGACACTTGGGGGAGCACTATCCTCCCTGAAACCAAGTGCTTAACCAGTTGGTCAGACACTGGGCTCCCTAATCACTGAAGAGTCATACCGGAGGGCTATTCAAAGCAGATTTACATCTCTGGTCGAGGTCAGATGCCTACAACCAAACAAGAGCTGTCCCCCTCCAACCACTATGCAAACACCAAAACTGAAGCCCCTGCTTTGGTAGTACACCACACACGCACAACTTCACTAAGTTAACAAAGTTTTTTAACTAGCACCAGGTCTCTGCTGAGAAGACGCCAATACTCTACAGAGACCTCCACACTCAAGTACACCCTCCAACCCCAGGCCCAGCTGCCACAGCCTTTCCAGTCTCAGCTTTCCGGTTTGCTACTACAGCCACCCTCTCTCAGCTTGAGGAGCAGAAGGGGCAGCTCAGTACAGTTGCTTCACATAACAGTCAGGACAGGGTACCACCCAACAGACTGTCCCTACCTGTCCACAGGGACATCATGTATAGGAACAGCCAAGGCTCAACAGTACTTTACAGGTGCAAGTTGCCTGTTTAGGCTGTTACCCCGCCACAAAGGTCCATAGCCTTTCCTGGGGGGGAAGAGATGTCCTACCTCTATTGCAGGCATCAAGATCACACCTTTTTCCTCTTTATCTCCCTTAAAGGATGCACAGATTCCCAAGCGCACCCCTCCTACATCTGCACTTACAGGCAAGTGTCTCTAACAGGCAAGTTTTACCTTTCCACGAGCTTTCCGGAGTAGGAGAAAGATCAGACTGTGTATCTGTCACCACAGCAGCCTCCGGCTGTGATGGTGGGATGCTCTTCCCCTCCTCTGCTGTGACTGCATTTATGCTTTCCAGGGAGCCGAGATCAGCTATGTCTACACCCGTCAGGTTCGCAGTGTGGAGAGCATTGCTGCTGCCCATGGAAGCTGTTGGCAACTCCTCCCCTTGTACCAGTGCTGTGCAGTTGGTCTCCTCGTCAAGCCCAGGAGTTGGTGGAGAGGACACTGGGGACGGCAGCACTCTTGTTGCATCCTCTTCCTCCCCCACACCTCCCTGTGGGGTCTGGGATGGTTCTGTTGCCCCCTCTGTCACCTCCTCATGAGACATGCTTCCCCCTTGATTTATGTCCCCCAGTTTTGTGTCATCCCAGTCAGGTGGCACAGTGTCCACAGGGTGGCTGGTGACAGTGCCAGCCATGGCAGGCACCTCTCCTCGCCTGACACCCATCCCTGCTTCCAGGCGGGGGGAGGCCTCAGTCACCACGAGGGGACGTTTTGCAGCCACAGATGCTCTCACAGCCAGGGACTTCAGAGGGCTCCCCGTGCGGGCTCTTGGTCTTCCCACCTCAGAGGCCATGCCATGGCCCTGGGGAGTCGGGAGGACAGGGTGGTCACTCCCCGTTTCCCAGCTGGGAGAGCTGGGGTACAGTGTGGGCTGGGGAGCGGCTGAGGGGTGCGAGCTGCTCTCTGCCTTCTCCACCACAGCTGTCCCAGAAAGGGGCTTTGCCGAGAGGACAGCAGAGCCGTGCTCTACTTCTACACCACCCTCTGTGGTGCCCTCACTAATAGGGCCACCAACAGTCTCCTCTGGGACAGCAGGGTTCAGCGTGGTCACAGCTGTGGTCAGCATGGCCTTGAATGCATCAGCCTCATCCAGCTCTGACTTCGTGGGACCAAGCTCCTTCTCATCTACGGCAGCAACTGCCACAGCAGAGGTGTGAGCACCCAGGCCTTGGCTGCCTGGGATGACATGGCTTGGGCTTACAGACAGCGTTTCTCCTTCTGCAGTGAAAGCTTCGTTTAAGGGCACCCCAGATGGCTTTGCTGATGCTCCACATGGCTCTTCAGAGACAGACTGCTCAGAAGGGCCCAGGTAATTTTTCCAGTGCAGCATGCCTGTCCTTTCATCTTCTACCCCATCTCCTGCCCAAGGGCCATGCTGGACCTCTGCCATGTCCCTCTCCTCCAGTGGCTGAGATGCAAGGCATGGTGGACTGGAGGACAAGAGCAGTATGCTGCAAGTGACCACGCAGATGTTAAATCCTACCGATCTACTCATAGCTGAGGAGAGATGTGCCCAGAAGTCTGCAAGGCTGACAAGTCCAGAGTGCAAGACCTAGAAAGGAAAAAAAAAGGAAGAGATTACTCATACCCATAACCATCTATGACCCAGGGCATTAAGTAAATGGGCAACCAGTTCCAAGCATGCTACTCTATGGGCAGTTCTGAGCAGACCCTCCTCTAATACACCCCAAATGACTGATCCCTCCATCTGTTTTACTGCTCCTAGCCTACACAGTCTGAAGTGTCATGCCAGATAAAACCGCATCTTGATCTGAAGTCCAAGACAGACCTTGCTAAGCTCTCACCCCAGCGGTAGAGTTCTATGTTCCACCCAGCAGCTATCAGACTTGCAAGCATATGGGGAGGTAGAGGACAAACAGGTTGTCCAAGTCCAGGACTGATGCTTGCCAGGGCCGGGCTGAAGTCTCAGGCTCATTATGGCAAGCCCTGTCCTGTGCATTAACAGAGAAGGACACCAAGAAACTTGCACAGAGAACAAGGTGGAGCTATAGAGCACAACACAGCACCAGAGCCAAAACAGGAGGCTGTAGGACTTCATTAGTCCTGTATGAACTCCTTGGCCCCACGCAGAAAGGCTACAGCCCAGACAGCAGCACTGCTGCATTAGCACAGAGTTTATGCTGCACTGCACCATGGAGGCACTTCCAGAGAGTGTCACGTGTATAATCATGTGTGCTACGAGAGTTTCCAAGAGAGCGCTGAACCAGTATCCCAGCAGCGATCCAGCCAGTTGACAGCCTGCTCTTGGCAGGCACTGCTGCCTCCAGTAACACAGCTCAGGCTGCTGGACAGATGGAGGACCTCGCAGCAGTAGCCGCCTGCTCCCAGCCACCTCCCTCTGGGCAGGTGCCTCTCAGTCCTGGGCTTGCTGCACCATCACTCAACAGCAGAAGACCATCCCAGCCAAGGCCCCACTCATCCCATTCAGCACAGCTGGTCACACAAGTCTCATGCACACAGAAGACAGCCCTCCAGCACACAGCAGATCTAGTAAGGTCGTCCTCCTCCCAGTTCCAGGAGGCAGCTCATCAGTAGCACAGTCAAGCCCTACTGCAAGAAGCCTCCAACCATCAACAGCTTCACTTGCTTTGGCTGGTATGTTCTCAGTTTAAGTGAGCTGTTCTTACCTTTGGGCCATGGGACTAATGACTATTAGCAGGGAAAGAGGCTGGGGTTGTCAGAACCACCCCTCAGTCTTCCCAAGAAGAGCAAAGATCACCCTCTGCAGTCTTGCTCAGGGGCACCAGGATGAGTACCCCAGCTTGCCAGACTCCTCCTTTCCCCACCCAAACAGCATGTAGATAAACGTGACTTGCATTTGTACACACACAGGGCAGCAGCAAGCCGCCTAGCACTGCTTTGTCACACAAGGGTGTATCGCTCCTCCATGTCTTCTCAGGCACCCACGTGATGCTGTACAGAGAGGTAACCGCTGTTGTGGGGAGAGGGATCTTGGTAACACCACAGCGGTGCTAGTCCATCTAACTCACAGGCCCTCTGTGTCCAGCTGCTCATGTACATTGGTCTCCTTTTGGAAAGCATTATTGTATGGGTCCAGTCAACTAAACACAACCAAAACACCAGAAAGCTTATGTTCTATGTGGTGTGGTCACACACAGCTGTGTGTATTTCCACTGTAAAACGTACCTCTTATTCCACACAGGACAGAAAGACTTCTCTAGCTGAAGACCCGTATGGTCTGCAGGGCTTTCTGTAGCACAGAAGACAACCACAGCGTTACCGGCTTGGAGAGAGACACAGGTCCGAGTCAGCTACCGCAGGCTCCATCACCTGGTTGAGCCTTCAGGGGACACCAAGTCTCTTTTTCCACTCTCCCTGCAGCCCTGGCCCTCAGCAGTTTGAGCTGCTGCAATAATTCCCTGTCACAGGCCACACACGTGCACCAGGTGCTCAGGGACAAACAGAAGCCACCAAGCAGCTTTTCACCAGTAACAGCATAGATACCTTCCACTTCATTTTTAGCATCTCCTTT
This sequence comes from Ibidorhyncha struthersii, assembly GCA_013398815.1. Classification (NCBI taxonomy): domain Eukaryota; kingdom Metazoa; phylum Chordata; class Aves; order Charadriiformes; family Charadriidae; genus Ibidorhyncha; species Ibidorhyncha struthersii. The sequence goes on along the minus strand of VZSZ01011817.1, from coordinate 29,698 downwards.
CCCTGGAGGATGGGTGGCCACCCTTCTATCTCTACCCTGCCTGCCAAAAAAGATAGTTGAAAACTGAGAGCATTCAGCTATTCTTCCAGGCTAATCCTTCATGCGCTTTTGTAATTAAAAAGCACCAAGAGTATATGATGCAACCGAAATTGATAGTGCCCAAGGACATGCATCTGCCTTGTCATGCTGAGGACTATAAATTATGTTCACCTCACACTCCTTTAGCAAGTGCCAGTTAAGATCAGACATATTGAAACACCAAGAGGTGGGGGGTTTTGGGGTGTGTGTGGTTTTTTTTGTTCTTAAAGAACAGTTCAGGTCTAAATACAGTTTCTCTAGAAGTCAGGAGTCGTCTTAGGCTGTGCAAGTAGTTTTACCAGTGGTTAAACCTAAACAGAACTCCAGCTGCACTTGCAAGACAGCCATAGCATTTCTCTTGCAGTCATAGACATTATGCATACGTATATACATTTGTAGGTTTTCAGCTCAGCTCTCAAATAGCCCAAGACATTCAGGAGGTGGTTAGCAGAAGTACTGAAATATTAATCTCTTCCCCAACAAGCTTACTCCATCTTTACTAGGATCAGGATTGTCAGTGAACAAGAGGGAAAGCTGCTCCCTAGAAGGCTGGCTTTTACAGATCCATTAATTAAAGTATAGAGAAAAAAATAAGGCTTAAGAGCCTGTCCTCCTTCTGGCTAGTAGATACCACGGGCAGTCAGTACCAGCCTGACACAAGAGTTCCCGTGGTACTTTGGGCAGCCTTGTGCTGTTTCCCCCCAGTCTGAAAAGCTCCATTAACTGTATTTTCACCCTTTACAAATGTATAACTAATGCTGGAGCCTTATTTACTCAGGAAATCCACAACTAGATCTAAGCTAACCTAGACCTCTACATTCAGCGAAAGCTGGAGATAGTGGCACTGGAGCTTGCTGCAGGATAATGGCACACGTGCACACTTCAAAGAAGATTAGTCAGAGCTTAAGATCTACTTGGCTTCAGGAAGAGGCTGGATTAGACAGTGTATGAACAGCAGTGACCTGCCTATCTTCTTAAGCGGAATTTGACACTTTGCTGTAGCACTTCCACTTCACACCAAAGCAGTCCAGGTTTTAGCAGGTAGCCGGCCGCAGAGCGGTTTGTTACTCAAGCTGCATTGGGCTATACGTTCATCCTCCCACCCGGCTATTTTTATAACCGGTCTGCTCTACAGCCTCAGCCAAGCAATAAAAGCGGGCTGGAGCACGCTGCTCTGACCAAGCGCCTCCTCTGTAGTAAGCTTCAGGTTTTTTGTTATTAGCTTGAAGCTGTAGAATAACTCCGTCTTTCATGCCGCAGGAACTCCTTGGCCCCAGATGGCACCTGGCATTCTCCAAGCCGAAGCCCTGGAGGACAGCTGCCACGCACTGGCCAAGCTCTGGGTGGAAAACTAATCCTGGCTTCAAGCAGGAAGCGCAGAGGGCCAGAGACACCACCAGCTACTTCCCCTGCACTTAACAACAACGAATCCCAAGAGGTGCAGTTCCCCGAGCCGCAAAGGCGGCACAACTGCAGACAGCCAAGGAGCTTTCTCTTTAGCACGGAAAAAAATTAAGTTTTAACACCTGGTAGGCTGGAAAGAAGCACAGAGGACTTCTGGGCTACAAATGGGTGCCAGAACCAGGTATTTCCAGAAGCTGCCCATCAGAATAAGAACCATCTACTGCTGTGAACAAGTCACTAAGCTGATGGACAATAAAGCCAAATTGGTCACCAGCCAAAGCAGTCTCGCACACTCAGTTGGGTCCTTCCAAACCAGGCTGCTTCCTGGCTCCACACAATCAGCACTAGCAACAGCTATTCAACCACTAACCCCCTCCGTGAATTTGAGAGACCTGTTGGAAGAGTCAGCTCTTGGGACCTCTGACCAAACCAGCTCAAAAGGAACCCCAGGCTGTTAGGGTCACTCCAACAGGGCAGGCTTGAAGGGGACAAGCACAGAGCAGACCGGATTTCTCTTGTTCAATAGCTGTTCCTTACAGGGACCAGCGGTCTGTGGACATGTGCTGCAAAGGATGAAACTCTCCCCTCTGCCCCAGTCGTGTGCAGCTACTTACTAGGATAGCTTTTTAGAGATTCACCCAGCCACTGTACTTAGAGAAAACACCCAAGAGACTCCTTGGCGGTTATTTTCTGCCTTTGTCACATTCTGGCTGTGTTTTTCCTGAACTGTTGAAACAGAAAAAAAGCATCAGGCTTTTAACTCACTTGAATTAATACCCCCATTGGCACAATCCCTCTCCCACACAGAGAGGACCCTTGTATTCTGAGGCTGCAGTGGCTGCATGCATCATATAGCAGCGAGCACAGGAGATTATCAGGTCAGCTTCAGAAAAATCACTGTCTAGTCTTCACAGGACACAGCTTTTCACACCTCCAGGTACAAGCTTGATTATGCCAGCTCTGACTGGCTGCACAGTCCTGGATGTGCTTGGCTCGGCAATTCATCCGCTGATTGATAAGGGAAATGGACTAAACTGCTGCAAATCTTTTAACATCAAGATTTAGCCAAAATATACAAGTCAAGCAACTGCCAACAGTCAAATGCTATGTTACCAGAGTGCTAATGTATGCTATCCACACCTTATTACCCACCCCGAATACAAGAGCCAGCAGATAATACACTGCAGAGCTCCAACTCCTACTGTTGCACACAAGCTGAGAAATGCCTTCATTTCATCTGATATTATGTCCTTGCCCAGTTCAATCGAGCAAATTGTAGGCTCGCTTCAGATAACTGGTTGAGGTATGTTTAAGTCCTCTCCAACAGCTCTCAGTGGAATCCCAAACAGTGACACGACTCCACACCCACCACCAACACAGCCCAAGTTGGATGAGCAAAACTGGGTAGACACAACCATGCATCAGAGGGACACATCTTCCTCTACCTTTGAGGGCAGATCCTTACAAGCAAATAAAGGGGATGTTAATATTCTCTAAGGACAGCTTCCTACAAGTCCTAGTGAGGCACCTGAGTACATAATACATCACCTCCGCTCCCAGCATTGGTCTTCCAGCAGTAGTTCTTTTGAGAAGCAAGAGACACGACACGTTTTAGGCATTATTCCCCCAACCACTAAGCAATCCCTCCCTTTGTTCAGAACAGCACAGACCACCTATGGAAATCCCTACTCAGATTTGCAAGTAAAAGCCACATAGTTCTTCGTGGCTTCTGACCCGTGCCAGGTCCCCAGCACCACACAAGTCAGAGGTCTACCGAATTCCTGAGGGATTAAAAAGATTGGCAGGGCTGGGGGGGGGGGCAGTTTAGAATGAGGCCAAAGGCTGTAGCAGTTTTCAAACACCAGAAGGGTGGAAACGCTGCTCTCCAGACTGGGAACAGAGTGGTAGCGTTCAGATGCCATTCAGCAAGAAACACTCAGAAATTTTGGTACCTCACCTAACGCAGACAGCAACACCATGCAGTAGATCTCCTGGAGGATCATGAGTCTCTGCAGGTGAAGCTTTAAAACCAGATTAAATATACTTTGTCAGGCCTTTTTAGCTCGGGTAGAACCTGCTTGTTGGCCCGGGAACGGGCTGAGGGATGGCTCAAGGTTTGATTAGACCCAGCACGCCTGCTTGCAGGGCACAGATCCAGCCCCCTGTCCTCCCGAGTCATATTTACAGGTGAGCTTAAGAGACCCCGAAGTGCAGCCTTCCCCTACAGCCGCCCGCCACGCACACGGACCAACCGCGACCACCCCCCCGGGGGTTTCTCCAGCCCAGGCCCGCAGGAGGACGGAGGGACAGCGGCGGTCACCCCCCCACACACACACACACCACCCCAATACCGGGAGAAGAAAACACACACACCTCACACACACCACCCCCCGATTTCCGAGGGGGCAGGACAGCACCCCCCCGGCTCCCCCCGCCCCCCCCCCGGGGCTGCAGGGACCAGCCCGCTCGCCGGGAACAAAGAGCCGCGCCGAGGATGCGCTGAGCATCATTACCGAGAGAAAATAAAATAAAATTAAAAAAATGAATAAAGACGGGGCAAATT
>VZSZ01011817.1:1269-15488 GCA_013398815.1 Ibidorhyncha struthersii | reverse complement strand
TTCAACTGACTGTGTGTCATGGTTTAGGCCTCAAACCAGGACACTGTAATTGCAGACCAGCAGGAAGGCTTTGTTACCTGGAAATTGCTGTGGTGTGGTTATGGAGAGCATTTAACAAAGCCTTCACTGATGAAAACAAGTGATTCCACGAGTAGCTTCTTGTGGTTTCATGCTGTGTTGCTGATCTCAAGCTTTTCCCAAATTTGGGGCACTTGTGAGGTTTTACCCCATGGGCATTATTTGTCTAATAAAATGCTCTCATGCAAAAGCATTTTTCCTGAATAGTGTGTTTTTAGAGTCTGTTAGAAACAGACCCTAAATTCTACCCTAATTCTTGTAGAAGACATGGCAACTTAATTATATGAGAGACATCTGTCCTTTTCCAAAGAAGGCTGAAATTCACCAAAAGTTCAAAAGTTGTCAGGATGACAGGCAAGGACAACTTCATATACATGCTGGGACTGCACAAGTCTTTGTTTGGGAGACCAAAGAAAAAAAAAATCTGAGTTATGCCTGTTTTAAGATTTTTTTTTGCTGAAATGGTCTGAAGAAACACGTTGACAGTTGTCAAATACCAAAATAAAGTATTAATTCACCTTTTGCATTAAAAGTGCTCAAAGTCCAGCAGCTTTATAGATTTCTGCTAGTGTTTTCTACCATAGTTTTCTTCTGATGCTTGTACTTAATGGGGGTGGCAGTGGTGAAACAAACATCAAGCAGTGAGTTTCTTAAAATCAAATCTTAAATTTCTTTTGTTTTTTACGTTGCCTTCTTCAGTCTATTGTTCTTGTGTCTCTTAAGGAACAATTGCTTTATGAAAACCAGGTGGGTTTCCAAAAAGTTGGTTTTGGTTTTGCTACAATTTTTATTATGTTGCATTGAAATTGGATGCAGAACTCTCATGTTTTGTCAGGACTCCTGGAGTAGTAACTGGTCATCTTGAGGTAGTAATGCCTTAAATCACCCAGGACGCTTGTGAGGGGAATGCATTTCAAAGAATTAAACAAGATGGAAATCGGAAAACAGCATCAATGGAATGGTGCTGGTCAGTAGTGAAATAGGCCAGAGGACCTGCGTGACCATGTTCATTAACTCTTTGTCTTCTGTTTCTTCTAAATAAACGTCACAGAAAATGAGGATTTAAAGGTGACACGATAGCTTAATCTCGCCTGTGTTTAGTGAGAGCTTCAGTGAAAACTGTGGGCCCATACGGAGGACACAGGAAGTCCTGTGTCCATTTCTTTGGAAATGTAATAGGCAGTAAGGAAGGTTGCAGGTAGATGACTGTAAACAGAAAACTCTTCTCAGTGGAAAGCAGGAGGCAGATCAGAGTCAAGCATTACAGGCCTTACAGACGTGAAAAAAAACTTGTTTTGTTTAATGCAGCTGAGAGAGAGTCAATAAAAAGATATAAAATCTTTCCATCAAAAATGGCTGGATAGAAAACCTATATGCAAAATACCTTTTTGCTGTCATAGAAATATCCCTAATTAATTACTCTTTGATGATTCATAGGCCCAATATGTTAAATAGTGACTCCATATGATAAAGTTTTCAACATTGTCTTTTAGGTGTGGTTTTGCAGGAGAAACAGGACCAAGATGCATTATTCCTAGTGAAATAAAGAAACCCGATGTCGCAAAGGTAAACTGTTTTACCTGAACTGTTCTACCTTTAGTGTTTGGTATGTTATGGTATAGAAGGGATTTGCACATTTTCTGTCCATCGTGAGCTATTTTTCATTGCCTTATAACCGCTGCTATTGAAAGATCGTGACTAGATACAAGTAAGTGTGATACCAATGCTGATGTTAATTGGTACTCGTCACCCATGCAGCTTATGTTTGGGACACTTACTGAGAAATTTCTATGCCTGCCTGTGCCTTTTTTTTCTAGTAGAGGATGACAGCTTTGGAGAACTAATGTTGAGATAAGTTACCGGTACAAAAAAATCAGCATTCGTAAACTCTGGAGTTTAGTTATTGGGTGAGTTTGAGATGCATTGTTAAGGACATAGAGCAAATCAGGCAAGAATGAATATTTCTTTATATATGCCTGATTATATATGTTCAGATATAATATCATATGTATATCATATATATATTTCTTTATATATAGTCACTGCCTAGTATTTAAGCTGACTGTGGATATTTTTACCTTACAGCCTGTCAAAGTTGTTCAGTATAATATTAATACAGAAGAGCTATATTCGTATCTGAAGGAATTTATCCATATGCTGTATTTCAGGTAAGAGATACTTGGATGTTAGTTATTCAAGCCTTCCGCAGCTCTTTTCCAAGTACATTGGGAGGTGTTAGGAGTGTGACCGGAGGCTCCTGTCTACTTGAGTAAGAAAACAGAAACAAGATTTTGCAGGTCACTGCCTGGCTGTGTTCTCGCAGGAGAAACTCAGTGGTGCTGAGATTCAGGTTATATTACAAGGAGTTAGTATCCTGCAGCATCAGTTGCTCTCTAGAAATAAAAAATACCTGATAAGTTGCCTTTTAACTGTAGAACTCGTAAGGGACTTAGGGGAAAGTCATTACATAAGGAGTTGTACTGATTTTGGTAGGGCTGAAGCTCATCTTCTGTCAGTGCAGAACTCTCTCTATATGATGGTGGTTTGGAATGAGGAATCTTAACCTGTAGAATATTTTTGCCTCAGTAATACATCTTTTTGTTGTATTTTTAGTGCCATTAGTGGATAATGAAGTTGGATGTAAACTTTTCTCTTTACTTCCAATGCTTATTTTTACACAGTAAAAATCATCACTTGACACAGGGAACCAAGTACTTAATTTCTGTGCCTCACATCTTCTGGTGTGGGTTTATTTTTCCCCCTGTCCTTCATCATTGCTTTGTAATTGAAATCAGGATAATTCCATCCTCTTCCCCTGAAATCAGGACATTTTTATGGTCGTTCTTCCTCTTTTGTCGACACACTGTATGACACTGGCCAAGCCACTAATGGCTATTATGCATGCTTATTTTTGCATTTCTTTGTGTTGGTTTAGAAATGTGTAACAGATACTCAGAACTACAGCCTGCTGGCAGATGGCTCTATAACTTGTTTTCTGGAACTTGTTTTCCTAACTTTTTTAGCAACGTGTTGGTTTCTTTAAAATTTGGGAAAAAGACTTCGGGATCTGCTGTAGAAAATGCTATCTAAGTGCAATTTTTTAGGATTTTTGAGGAGAATGGAATAGGAAAATAAGGTAGGTCTCATAATACGTGCTTAAACTTACCAGTGTTGTTTTACACGTCTTACCTTTTTTAGACATCTGCTGGTGAATCCCAGAGACCGCCGTGTTGTGATCATAGAATCTGTCTTGTGCCCTTCACACTTCAGAGACACGCTCACAAGAGTCCTTTTCAAGCATTTTGAGGTACGTGTTTTACATAACTACTGTATGTGCTCAGCATAGCACTTGCCGGTAGAAATTTTACTTGCAATTACTACCAGATGTGGACAAAGAAATGAAGATAATGCCAAAAGTATGAGAAAGGCATAAAGAAGATGAGAGCAAGCTGATGGTCGTCTGGGGAAGTAGGGCTTGGATCTTGGACTAAAGGCCATTTTTGTTCCATTCCGACTCTTCATGAGGCTACGAAACAGGAGCTATTAACAAGATCCAAAAGGTTTTTCTGGCTTCTACGAAAATACAGCTCACGTCACACTGTTCCAGACAGATCCAATAATCCCCATTGAGCACTGCCTGAAGCCAGAATTTATATTTAAACACTTGTTAGTGCTTTGTCAGCAAATCTCGTGACTTCTACCAGAGTCAATATCTTTGCTTAGCACGTGATCTGACCTCTGGCTTTACTCATTTGGAGACAATCTTACTTGAAATTTATTATCTTCTCTGCTTAATCAGTCTTTTTGAAGAAAAGTCTGAACCTAATTCTTGCTTAGTTCTAATGGAAAACATTTTGGAAGGTGAATCCATACTACTTCAATTCAGATAGAACAAAGGTTAAGGTTCTTCTATAAAACGCGGTAAAACTAGTTTGTCTGCAGTATTTCTTCACTGTTCTTCCACAACACAGTTTACCAACTAATCTTAAACTTCTACATTCTTTCCTACTGTTGATAAAATTTTCTGATGACTTGAAATTGCTGAGAGATTTGAGTGATTTGTTGTTTTTTTTTTCATAATCCCCCTACAGGAAAAGAAGTATGTTTCAGATAAAGCATTCCCATGTAAAATTGGTTGTCAAAAATGACTCATGACTTGAAAAGTTGTATTTTGATGGAGAGATTTTGTAACTTGTTAAGAAACCAGCTGATCCTGATGTGAGGTTAATTCTCTCTGGCTAGTGTTTCCATTTGGCACAAAGAATAAGCGTGGTGTATTAATACAAGGCCACTATTACAACTTGCATCTCTGGGCTAAGTATCAGTAATGTTGCCCTTAAATGCAGGATTTATTGAAATGGTGCATTTAATTCATGCTTGAAGGTGTTCCATTAAAGGAACTGTCGCTATCTAGGAAGCTTGCTTTATGGAATTCTGGGAGAAGGAATTAATTCGCATGTAACTTTGACTTGAGTTTCCTCAGTGCTCTGGGGAGAGTGTTTTAAATAGCCTCTGCTACGAGGTTATGTGCAACAGTGTGTTGTCATAAGGCATGCTTTTATGGGTTTTCTGGCACCTTTGTTCGCATATTCAAGTCTTTATACAACATTTCAAGTAGCTGTGTTTTAGTCTATTTTCAGTAACAACGACAATAAGGAACCTGATCTATGACTTAAGATGGATTCTGTATTTAACACTTGCTTTTCTTACAAGCCCACTCCAAGATTCATTATTAGAGAAGTCTCTCGTATGTGCTGCAAATATGATGAATGTAGAATTTAGAGTCCTGTTGAGTTTTTATTCATTACTACACTATCCTGAAAAATAAATTAAAAATGGATATGCAAGATAAAATTGTTTGGGTTTTGCTTTTAATATGACTTAGGGAAAGCATCAGTGCATTTTGGGTTTTTTTTTTCCCCTCTTCTGTCAATTGTCCTCTTGGTTTCCATGTAGGTACCTTCTGTTTTGTTTGCTCCAAGTCATCTAATGTCTCTGCTGACACTTGGGATAAATTCTGCCATGGTGCTGGACTGTGGATATGCAGAAAGCTTGGTGCTGCCTGTATCCTTTAATAACATGCAAACAAATTTTTCAGCAATGAGGCTGTTGGGACAGGATGATATTTTTAAAGACTTCAAGTATGCTAAAAAGAAATAGGAACAGATCAGCCAGTCTGGCTTTTGACTATAAGATATCATGGCATGGCTTGGGGAATCTTTTCACAGCTGACATGTTAAATCTCTGTTCCCTCGAAAGGGAATCACCCTGGGAAGGGTGATTGATAACTTCAGCCTTTATGTACTAGTTTCTCCAAAACTAATACATAGTTTGTATAAAACCAGTTAGAAAGTGATTCCAATAGTTAACGCAAGAGAAAGTTGGGAGGAAAAAGCATTTGGTTCCAGCAGACTGAAAACTCTTAACAAAAAAGGAGAATTTCCTGATCTTCATGTAGATATATGAGGGAATTCCAATCCTGAGCTGCTGGGGTTCTCTTCCTTTGGGAGGAAAAGCTATCCACAAGTAAGTTCACAGTTAGTCATTCCAAGTTACCAGTGATTTATTTGTGAAAGGTCATCTTTGACTAATGACAAAAGATTGCTATCGAACATGACTTAAATCATAACTGTTGCTGTGACAGCATCTGATTTTTGAAGTTACCACTGTTTGGCTTTTGTTGATGTAGTAAAAGCTGTGGAAATCAGATCTGCTTCACTTGATATGTAGGAGAATATAACTGAAGAGAATAAATACTGTCCCTTAAACATAACATATAGAAGCAGCCTGAGTTAATGGCTATGTTTAACTAACTTCATGTGTGGTATTTTAGGGAGCTGGAATACCAGTTGTTGGAGCAGTGCACAGTTGATACAGGATTAGCCAAAGGACAAAGCCTTCCATCTGTGATGGGTAAGGTCTGTTTGGTGGAGCGTATGTGCTGTGAACTTGCACTGGGGAAAATAGATTAATACTAACAGTGAATAAAATGAATGTAGTATTCACTACATCTTATGTGATCTACTTTCATGATTTCTTTCTCAGTATTAAACAAGTATATTATTTTTATGATAAGCCACTCAGTAGGTTTGAATGAAGGCTAATATAAAATTTCTGTAGTAATTTTTCAGTTTATTTTGAGAGAAGGCAAACGTGTGTTTTCTGTTCTTAATATTCTTTCTTCCTTAGAAATCTTCAAAAGCTGCTGTCAAAGTGAAACTTCTATGTACTAAATGTAATTCAAACATAATTTCATTCTTAAAATCTCTTTCTACTTAAAAAGCTTTTTTTCTAAGTTGTTTTTTTTTTTTTATTTCAGGCTCAGTTCCAGAAGACATAGTAGAGGATATAAAAGGTAAAATTTTACACTTGATGAAACTCTAGTTTATTAAATTGTGCGGTAGAGTATGTTAACAGGTCCGGTTAACTTTGTGTTGTGTTTTTTAACTACATTTTGATTGCTGCCTATGAGTGTGTACGGTTTGTACACTATATGGGACTTAGAGTTAGCAGATCTAATGTTTAAAACCTGTTACCCTAGATAGATTTTGGTTGCAAATGCAGCATTTAAGCAGTCTTAATGTCATGACCTGAGAATATTTTAGGTTAATTTTGTTTATAAATTAACTAGGATGGCTCAGATTGCCCTAAAGTCAATTTTACAATAAAAAGTAAAGTATGTATAAAAGACATTTTGGTGTGTTAATCAGGTAGGCAAGATGACTCAAGGACTGCATTTACATGAGAAGAAAAAAAAGAGTCTGTCTTTAAGGCAGGACTTGGATGAATGTAATGTTTCACGTGCAACAGGTAGAAAAATATAGTTGTAGAAAACCAGAAACTAGTATATATGTCTTGGGGCAAATTAGGAAGAAACCCATCAGTTAAATTCAAAACAACTTAAATGCAGCTGGTGCTTTGTCAAATGGAAGTTGCTGTTCTAACTCCTGGACTTGAACACAGTTTCCTGGTCAGTTCTGGTTTTTATGCAGTCTTTTGGAACTGGATATAATATGCTAGGGTTGAAATTACGATGGCCTGTTTATTGAAGGGTTGTTTCTTTGTGACAGCCACTTATGAAGAAGATACTCATTTGTGCCAGATACAAATAAAGAAGTATATAATATACTGACAGCTGAGATAGAAATGAAATTGTGCTCAGTCAGTGTTGCCTGGAGAGAAAAACCCCTCAGGAGTTCTTAGCATGCTGAAGAGTTGCACTAGGAAAAATATTACATGCTTATACCCTGTTTGAAAAATGAGCAGTGTCTCGTTTGAAGTCATGGTGCAAGACCCACAGTGGTGTGTTTGACAGCAGAATACAACCCCTGGCACCTTGTGCAACCGAAGGCATGACTAGTAATGTCCCTCTGTCTTCAAGTCGTATGTAGCGTGTCTGAGGGAGATCTTGCCTGTCCTAGCATAGTTTCAATGTCAGCTTCATTTAAACTCGTGGTTTAGATAGCATCTGAACTCTGCTGAAGTGTAGAGACTATATTTTTGCATTTATTTGATAATGTCTCAGACCAGCAAGGCCCTAAAGTGTGTGTTCTTCTTTAAATTAATCAAAACTATTGTCTGCATGGGTGATGAAAGGATCCAACAGAGTCTCTTTTCTGCCCCTTGCTTTTCTTTCATGAAGTCCGCACTTGTTTTGTGAGTGACCTCCAACGTGGACTGAAAATCCAAGCAGCCAAGTTCAACATTGATGGCAGTGCTGAGGTGGGTGGAGAATGAAGCTTATCCTAGTCTTTTGAAGTGGATGTAGCCTTTCTGGCCTCTAAAATAACGCACGTATGGTTTTATTCCTAGCGTCCTTCACCGCCTCCAGACGTGGACTATCCTTTAGATGGAGAAAAGATTCTCCATGTAGTTGGCCCCATCAGGTGAGAAATACCATAGCAGAGTATTTGTCTTTAGGAGGATATATTTTCAACTCTAAAAGCACGTAAATTTTCGTAAAGTTGAATTGTAATGAAACACTTGCATATGCTTTTAATGTCTCAAATTAGGGCTTTGTGCTGGGCACAGTGCAAGGCCATAATAAGAGGTGTCAGCTTCCCCAGAGAGCTCACAGTTCACAGTGAGGGTAAACAGATTGGAGGGATGGGGGAAAACAGAAATGGAGTATTAATGCAGGATGATGAGACAGGTTTAGTGACGTGAACAGGGCATTGTCTTCTCCCTGGTGGCACTGTCTGGTGCGTGGACTGTGTGACAGAAGTAGTGATGAGGTGTTGTCAGCAGGATGTCTGTAGTTATTTCCAGCTCTTCTGTTTGTGAGCGTTAGCTTGTAGTGTAGTACTGCTTCTCATTAACACTCCTTTCCTGTCTTTTCAACAGAGATTCCGTTGTTGAAATACTGTTTGAACAGGATAACGAAGAGACATCTGTTGCCACTTTGATCTTGGATTCACTCATTCAGGTATCTTTATGATATAAACAATTTATTGAATGTCTCCAGCCTTAGAGAACCTGCTGTTATAAATGACTCTTTCTAGAGTAATTATCTATTTTTCTCTCTAGTGATTTCTGACTACAGGTTGTGATTGGTTTAAAAAGTTTAGCACAGCGTGACTGCTAGCCTTCTGCCACGTGGTGAACGTCCGTGGGGTAGCAAGTCACCATGTGTCGTCCACTCTCTGATAGTTTTCTTACTCTTTGGTATACTGCAGTATGTCTAGGGGAGTTTTCTAAGAATCGTAGTGCTCACCTCTCAGCAAAAGTAATAAACTGGCTTGCGTTTATTTGGGGCTGAGGCTCTACACTCTACATATGTAATGATGGAGTAGCTAATACTTGGTTTTAAAGAAGTTACACTGCTTAAACTGAAACAACAGGTGTTGTGTTTCTTCTTTTTTCAAGGTGTTTTCCTCAGAGCTAGACTTTATGCATCCTGCAGACTGCTGGTTTACCTAACAGAGAATAAAATTAATGTGGACGTCTCTGTTACAGGCGGTATATTAGATATATTATGGAAAATTTTCTTGGCATGTAGAAATGCTTAATTTCTTACTGTATTTAGGAAAAAATACTATAGAAACCACTATAAATGGAAACTTTCATTATATGGTGGTATATGAATGTTAATTAAAGCGGACTGCCTGTAGTTATTGATTCCATTTAAATTAGTTTGGTGAGACATAATTTATTGGAGAGCCGTAGGCTTGGATGACATGACAAACGTTTCAATTAGAATTCCTTATGAAAACAAATTGTTTAACAAGGTCTGTGTGTGGACTCCTCACCTCTGTACCTCTACGCATTAACCTTTCATCACTCTTTGGCCAGAGGAAAGACAAATGTTAAATTGACAAGTGTTAAAGTTACTTCCACTGGACAAGAGGACCACAGAAGTCTGGATTTTTTTTCAAAGGCTTAGCACAGATCTGTTTGAGGGGCAAAACTGTCAAAGCTTGGTTTTTCTCATGCGTTTGTGTCTTCTGCTTGGATTATCTGATGCCTGAGGCAAGAAACCTTTTCTGCCACTGAGACTTCTGCATTGCCTTTCTCCCGCATGGAGCTAAAAAGAGTCAATCTCATATCTAACTTTTCCCTCTCTGAGAGCACTGGTCGAGGCTTGGCCCCTCTCTGGCACGTCTTCTTCCGGAACTCACGGGAATTACTGTCACTGATACCTCTGTCGTCTTGGCCTGTCTCAGCTGAAGGGCTTTATAGGGAGACTCGCAGCATGCTCATGTAAGCCTCAACTGGGCAGTTCCTTAAGCCTGGGGAAAAAAATGCTTTGGTTATGTTTCAGCTAAGTACAAGAAAACAGCAATTGAAGTGCATAGAAAGACTCGATTTCTAACAGACGTGCAACTGTTCATGCCAGAATGTTTCAGACAGTTCACGCAACTTCAGTTGAAGTGTTTTGTTGTGGGTTTTTTGTTATTCCTGTTTGCATTAGTGTCCCATAGACACCAGGAAGCAGTTGGCAGAGAACTTGGTAGTTATTGGTGGCACCGCTATGTTGCCAGGATTCCTTCACAGACTTATGGCTGAAATCAGATACCTGGTAGAGAAACCGAAATACAAAGAAGCGCTTGCTACTAAAACCTTCCGAATTCACACTCCACCTGCCAAACCCAACTGTGTGGCCTGGCTGGGAGGTAAGAATGAAAACTGCTGTTAAGTAAAGGTACAAAGTGGAAAACCAAACATTTCAAGTAGGATTTGTAATGAATAAATAGCAGTAAAAATTGAGTGACCTATTCAAATCAAGCTGCATTGGAGCTCTGTGGAATTGTTATGCCCTCCTGGAAGAAATGTTGCAGAGTCAAGCCCCCTCGGAGACATTTGGAGGGCAGAATGGCACTGCAGGTCGTGGGAGCTTTTAACAGGTGATGTGCAATTTGCAACAGCGGTGTCAGGAGTCGTTGACTCAAGTGCAGTACAGGGTTACCGCCATATGGTGGCACCAGCAAAGTGATTAAGCAGAGCGGGGTCCTGCTGTGTGTGGGAAGATCTGCTTATTGAAAAAACAAGTTTAATTACTGACTGAGGAGCCGCGAGCTATGGCGAGGCTGGAGGCTGCGAACTCCCTGTGCTGTTCCCAAGTGCCGATAACAAATACAGCAACTCTGCAATGGATTTTGGCTGCTGTTAGGGGGGAAAGAGGAGGGCTTTCCTCTGGGAGCAATTCTTCTAAGGTTCTGAGGTTGATAAGAATTCCCGTTTTCCTAAACTTTCAGTTAACAGCCAAGCCCATCTGGTATGAATGAGGAACTAATTTTAACTGTAAAGGTAGACTTTATTTCCATATGCTTTGAAATGTAAATGTTTATCAAATTTTAGTTTTGAGTCTTCTTCTAGGATTAGCAAACACGACTGATTGCTATGCACTAAGTTCTCTGGTGTTTTTGTTCACTGGCAGTGCTAGTCAGGTGCTGTGGTCTGAATCTTCTCACAGCTTGTATAAACTTCTTACCAGCATTGCGTGACACCCTTTTTGGGGAGAGGAAATTCCCTTAAATAGAAGGTGGTTTGCTTAAAGGGCTTAGAATCAAAACTTCTAGGAGATTTTGTCACAAAAAGCAGGTCAGCTAGGCCAGTTTTGCTGTTGGCAGAGACTAGATGGTTCTTTGCTTTCAGTTGATGTCAGGGGGTATAAATGGAAGCAATTTGAGACTATGTGGGCTACTGAAAAGGAGAGTGGTAGATCCTTTCATTCCTTTAATTTTTGGGACAGAGCTGAAAAAAAAGAGTGGAGATTCTTGATGGGAAGAAGTAGAAAAAGAAATTCAGTACATCAAACTGATAAAACTTTTTTTTTTTTCCTCCCAATAATGTAGGAGCCATTTTTGGAGCACTTCAGGACATACTTGGGAGCCGGTCTGTGTCCAAAGAATATTACAGCCAGACAGGCCGCATACCTGACTGGTGCTGTCTTAATAATCCTCCACTGGAAATGATGTTTGATGTTGGAAAAGCACCCCCGCCATTGATGAAGAGGGCTTTTTCTACTGAGAAATGAGCACCTAAATGCTACATAAGGATTCTCCTCACCTGTTTCAAGTAGATATATATGCATTGGCGCTTTTTTGTATGAAGTCATTTGTGTGTAACACTACTAAATATGAATGTTGTGGATGTTTTGAGGGAGTATGGGGGTAGGTTCTAACACTAAAACCATGCCCACTTATAGTTTAAAAACTTAACTCTGGCACGTACTATGCTATTTTGTCCTCTTCTGAAGAAATTCTGTACTGTCATGAGTTGTAGCCTACTGAGTTGTTTGTTATTTATCTGTACAGTAAATGACACTGTTAAGAGAATTTGTTTTAAGATAATTTGATTTTACTTATGCTTAGAAGAATGAAGGGTACTCTACTATGGGAAAATCTGTGGAAGCTTTTCTGCCAAATTCTGTATTAAAATATTCCACCCTTGAATCACATGTGAGGAAACGGTTTGGGGCTGTTTTGGCAAAGGTATTCCTGCTGGACGCAGTCCTGTTCTGAGAGTTTTAGCAGAGAGCTCTTCTGCCTGTAATTCTCAGATAGTGCTGACCTAACAACTCTCGCAGTATCTCTCCTCCACGGAAGAATTCAACCATGTAAGAGCTATAAACAAGCACAAGGAAGTCTTAGGTCTCTTATTGAAATGTCAACCCCGGAAGTCACTTCTTTGCCTTCCTTCCCACCATCAGAAATACTAAACTTCATTGTCCCGCAGTAATATGTATTAAATGAAAATGCACTACAAAGTTCGTTGCTTAAGGGAAAAAAAAGTGCATTTGGATGTTACCGCTATCTTTAGGAACTGTTGGCTAATTAATAGGCTCTTAGCAGTGCTGTGACTTTACATATTGAAGGAGAGGGAGCACTCCTGTGGGAAAAGAAATACATACACTTCCATTGTGCTGCTAGTGCTGCTGATTTGGGGTTGTCATGGTTCTTGTTGGCCTTCTATGATAATGCTGTGAATTAACTTTGCGTGCAGAGCTGTGGCTCCTGGTGGGCACTCCAGACAATGCAGACAATCCAGAGGCATTTACCCAGTGTAAAGCTGTTAAACTTTCCGCCAACATGCTGAACTTGACTCACTGACTAAATGGTGACCCTGCTGGTGCCTGCTGATTACTGAGGTTCAGATCCTACTCTGAGGAGTAATTGTTTAGCTCAAATTTGGGGATATATATATATGTATAAAATTATTTGAAAGGCGGGGTAGCGGGGTCTTATTGCTAAAACGATGCTTTTTGCAGCTGACTTTCCTGTGCTGTCTGCTAACTACCTGCTGTGGTTCCTGAAGCATGTTTCCTGAAGCAGATAGTTAAAGAAACATTCTTGTGGTGAAACTTAGCACAGGGCAGTGTGGTATGGCATTTAAGTAAGCTTCTGCATGACTTAGGCATTCTGTTTCATGTATGTTTTACCTCAACATGTGGGGTTAGTCGGCACAGGGTAGGAGGTAGTCCTTTTTGTCTTAATGATTTCCAAATTAGAAAAGGACCCTACAAAACTCAGGAATGTCTGCTTAAAGTGTGAGTCTGTCATAGGCAAGATTTTGCTGGTTGGTAACAGTGGTCTGGTAGTATTGCATGGATTATTTCTCCAGAGGTGGTGGTGGGTGTATACTTAAATTGCCTTTTTCCTACTTCATATCAGCAGTGTGGCTGTTACAGGAACAGCACAGAAAAACACACAGGCAAGGCTGTGAGTAGTTGTTAATGGTTCCTTTATAGTCCTGGGATGAGGTTCATCTTTTAGAGATGATCTCTTAGTCCTCAAAGCACAATGGGGCCTGGCCACTGCCTCTTTGCACTGAGGTGAGAGTCTCCAGTCCAAATGGTTTCAAGGTCAAACAAGTTGCGATTACCATGCACAAGAGCTTTTCTGCAGCGGCCAGAGGATGAGAATGGTATGCTGTGACACAGAAACAGGTTCTTCAAAATGTACTGTGTTGTGTTCTGTCTGTCAGGCCTAAACTTGGAAAAATGGATTAAATGCTATAGCTGGAAGTGTTGTCAAGGCACAGGCTGGGCTTGCCCCTAAGCAGGTGTTTTCTATTTATCCCTCTCCCTCCCCAGAAGGGGAAGGCAGAGAGAAGTGTGGGTTGGGGAAAAACCAAAAGCAGCCTCAAAGAAATATTAACAAGAAGAAGAAAATAATAAGCAAATAATGAAATAGATAAAACTGTCAAGCTCCCAGGATGACCATCACGTTGCGGCCAGGTACTGGGAAAATAGAAGACTGGACTTGCTGGCAGATGGGAACTGGATTCCAAATCTGCATTTAGGAATGCATTGACAGATTCAGGGTGTCAGGTGTGCCTACATGATCTGTGACCCAATCCTCCTCGGCCAAGGGAAAGTCTGCCTTTCTGCAGGCTCTCTCACTTAGCTCCAGGGTCTGGGATTCTCGAGAGCCGGCCTTAGCAGTGAAGACGGAAGCAAAGGCGGCACTCGGGAATGCCTCTTCTGCAACATGCTCCCTGCCTCTGTGGCAGCTGAGCTGTCAGCACCCTGTGCCTGCCTTGCCCAACCAAGTGATGCGCAGACACTCAGAGACGCAGCGTCTATGTGTTAAACAAGTGGTTTATTGACAACTTTATACATGGTAAAGGGAAGGGAAGGGCCTGGGGAAGAGGGAGGGCGGGAGCAGTCCCGGGGGTAAGGGGAGCCTCTGCTGCTGGTA
>VZSZ01011816.1:1760-20856 GCA_013398815.1 Ibidorhyncha struthersii | reverse complement strand
ACTGTGGAACTTGGTGGGGGGGCTTTAGTTTGGGGAGGTGACTGAGAGCTCTGGCTGGGGGGGGGAGGGTGTCAACTGGGCCCACACACACACGCCAGTAGAATCACCAGTGAGGAGCAGAAGCTGGAGCCCACTCTGAGCTGGGGCTCTGTCACACCCCATAAGTGAACGCTTTGGCATGCCAGCTTCAGGCAGGACTGAATCCCACAGCTCATATTTAGGGCAAGGAGGCCCCCGCAGGATGCGGGCTGGGAAACGCAGATCTGCCTGCCTTAAAAAGGGGCTTCTGCTCTGAGGCAACCCCAGAAAGGCGACTGTTTGGTGGCTCGGGTTCCTCAGGCAGTGCTTAGCTCAGCTCACGATCATTCCCCCATTTAGGAAGGAGCCACAGTAAATCATGAGGTCGTGTGTGTGGCAGTCACGTTGCTGGAAGGCTTGCAAGATGCTCTGTATTCAGCGCTGTGCTTTCATAGGGAGTTTAACCCTTACGCTGGTCCGGGGTGGCTTTTCCCAGGGAAAACGGCTTTTGGTATAGGGGAAGAGCATTGCGGAGGGTGCACTGCCCTTCAAACAGTCCCGGCGCTTCCTCCAGCTTTGAATTTATCGGCTTGTGCCATGGGGCTGTGGGTGAGAAGGAGTTTGTTGGAGCCAAGCAGAAGGCAGCTGCCGGGATCAGGTCGAGGTGCATTCCTGGGGTGACGGGTGTGCCTCCCGCGGCGTGGGGGGGTAGAAAGGGATTGCGACTGTGCCCAGGCAAGAGCAATTTGGGATAGAGCTTGTTGGGTAAGGGCAGATCTGCTGAGCAGCAGTGACTGGAAGGATGGCCTTCAGCTCCATCCTCGTCTCACTGCTGTGTAAGTGAAAGCCACAGTGTTGAAACCCTGTGTAAAGCTGCTTCTGCTCAAGTCTGAATGAAATGCTTTGGCCATCTTCCCCCGCCCTGCCAAACTAGTGTCCGGCACTACTTTTGTTGTGTGGAGAGACAATTGGGAAGGGAGCACGAGTTTGGGGAGGATTTGGGTGGGTCAAATCCTAGCCTGAAATCAATTACCGAAGACTGATCTTGAACTTCTGGCTGCCTTTCAGGTCATAGAGGTAACCAAGCACTACGCCCCAAAACAGTTGGGCTTCTCCCAAATTCTTCCCTCAGGACCTAACTGGCCCATGTATCACATGATTTTCTGCTGAAAGGGGGGTGATTTTTATCGAGGAAAGGCAATCCTGAGGAGGCTGGATGAGTTACCTCGTTTACGCTGGTTTTGATGTACTTGACCTTCCCCCCATCACAGAGTTCGTCAGCCTCGCGGCAGCTTTGATGTGTGTCGTTATGCCTGAGCACGCTGACATCAGCCTCCCACCGGAGGAGCGAGTCCGAAGACTGATCCAGGTGGGAAGCGCTGTGGAAGTGAACGAGGATGTCCCGCCACGACGCTACTACCGCTCCGGAGTGGAAATCCTCCGCATGGCAACCATTTACTCGGAGGAAGGCAATATCGAGCGTGCCTTTATTTTGTACAACAAATACATCACGTAAGAACAGCGTTGCTTTGTTTGCAAATAACCTGTGTCGATACAAGGGGTTGTGGGTTTGGGTGTTGAGTATTTTGAGCATGTCTAAACACCATGAGGCCTTGCTAAGCTGGAAGAACTGGGTTCTGTCCAGAGCTTTGCTCCTTTTGAATTTCAGTTCTCACAGAGGTGAGGATACAGCTGGTTAGATTGACCAGGAGATGTCGTGAAGGTGTGAGGCACAAACCCACAAACACCACTCATCTCTTTGTAGAAGTTCCCTTTGAAAACAGGCTGATCTTGTATTCCTCTGTCCTTCTGTGCTAGTGCAGACTGCTGTCAGCAGGAGGGAGGTTTTGGCTCCCTGTATGTTAAAGCTTCCTGGTGTTTTATCACTGCGGAGTAGCTAGATTGGCTTTGATTGTCGCTAGGTTGGCCATGACATCATACAGAGTGGCAAGGATTCGTGGTCAAGGATTTCGGTATCGAGTATCTACCTGTAAAGGGTCTAGGCTGGTCAGTGGTTTCTCTAATAAACCGCCTTCAGAGGAGAAGCCTGCATTACACTTAAGTTACTACAGCCTTTTACAGCAGGCAGTGAGTTCCTCCTTCAAGTGCAGGGAATCAGTTGTAGATTTAGTTTTACATCTCAGAAAGATGTAAAACCCCCCTGCCCAAACATGCACGCGTACAACCAAGCCCTTCTCAGGAGGGCCATGGGGAAGTGTTCTGAGTCCAAAGAACCCAATCTCCATCAACTGGTGAGTTTTTTGGGTACTGAGCACCCTTCTAGAAAGCCCCAGATTGTATATAAACCCAACCAACACCCTATTTGGTGTTTCAGTTGCCGGGTCTCCAGCTGTAGGGTCTGCATTCTGTGCAGACAAGTGCAGAGCTGCATATTCTTGCCATCATCTCTGCAGCTGCCCAGAAACGAGCCATCTTGGGTCTGAAACCCCACTGCTGTGCCTGCCAAACCAGAGCGTACACCGTGCTAACGCGGTGACGTGGTGTCAGGTCTGGATTGTGTCTCAGCAGCCCGGAGTACGAGCAGAGCAAACGTGTCGCTCTGTAGCTGTGGCTGCCGGTGTTTAAAGGGCTGAAAACTGTGATTCTCAGAAAATAGCTCAATGGCACCGAGTGTTCCTGTAGATTTTTTTTGGCCAAAAACCTGTCCCTTACGCTTTTGCCCAGCACCACTCTGATATGGTCTGTGCTGTGCCCACACTACCCACTTATCCAGAATGTGGTTGGCACCTCCGTGGGCATTTTCTCTCCCTGCCCCCGTGTGCAGAGTTCCTGCCCCTTAAATCCAACACATTTTTCTCTGATTAGCTTTTCTTCCCGCCTTGCACTTCCTAAGCTTTTATGGGCATTGTAGCGAGTGCCCTGGGAGCTGGGAAGTGTAAAACCCTCGGGAAGGTTTCCAGGCTGGTTACGTAGCCAAGGCCGAAGAAGAAACTGTTTAACTAAACAAATGAACTAAAAGCACCTTCGCTGTTTCATTATAGCAATGATAGGTGCCGGCGTCTTTTCTCTCCGGCAGCTTTCAAATGCTCATGGCATTTACGTTAGCCTGGCTGCTGGGCTGTCAGGAAGGTGAAAAAAACTTTCCCTCAGTGGTGTGATTTTTTCCAGTGCTGATGAGTATGAGTTTCTGCCCTGGATTGTCTGAAGATATGGACTTAATGTCACAGTTCTCATTTATTTAAATGAAGACGTGAAGCTGTAGCTCAAAGGGTAGGCTTGATGAAGTGTCTTCTAGATGCCCTTCCCCAAGGGTGTGATCCAGAAGGCAAGAGTGGGGCACTGGTAATTGGAGCCCCTCACGGGACTTGCTCTGCTCTCCCCTTTCTAGAGACGGGATTGTTTCCCTGGTGCTTCAGCCCACATCTGCAGTCAATGCTGTGGCTGTCCTTTCTCAGAGCCCAGCTCCCTGCCACAGTGTATGGCCTAGTGCAGGCACTTTCTGCATCAGGCTGCGCCTTTGGGAAGGGGAGGACTCCAGCACTGAGAAGTATGCGAGAGGCTTTTAGCCTGGTGTGTTTAGTGCAAGTGAGCGCATCGTCCTTGGGAGCAAGGTGTGGTCTGTCTGGCTTTAGGAAGCTGGATTTCTCTTTATTTCCCTATGCAGTGCTTCCCAAGGCTGATCTCAAGGCCTGAATTACACAGTAAGATCTGTGTTGTGGTGCCTGATTTGAAGAGCCATCGGTTTTGGGACAATCTTGTCTAGACGTGGGATAATCTCAAGATTGAGATTCCCACTGAGGCAGCCAGTTCCCTACTTGGTCCCCAGCCCCCTGCTCAGTCTCCTGCAGGTCATTTGGGTGCACAGCACCTCTCTTTCCCACATGGAAATGAAGCTTATTGCCCCCCAGCCCTCATGGTGGCCAGGAGGGCAGCGCGGCTATCACTAAGAATAGTCAGGCTGGACCTTTAACACATGCGTCTTGTCACCTTGTAAGACATCTGCTTGCTTGTCTTCTTGAACAGCTTCTTCTGCATTGATCTGAGTGGATGTTTTCCTTGAATCACCATCAGGCGCACTAGGTTTGATTTTTGCGAGAGCCAAATAAGAAAGAAAAAAAATAAGACATGAATTTTTTGTGGTGTTTGGGCTCCTGGTTTGCCTGTGTGGCTGTGAGCTGCTAGGATTGGCTCCGGGGGTTTGCGTGGGGTGTTGCAAGGGACTCGAGAGACGCCGGCTTGGCGTGCGTGCTGTAGCAGCGCTTTAAAAATAGCCTGTGATGTGGCTGCTTGGTGCCAAACAGCTGCTGCTCATAGTGGACTTGGGAGCAGGCGGAGGTTTGAACAAGCCCAAAACTCCTGGTGTTTCAGTCTTGCCAAGCCTCACTTGGGCTGTTGATAGGAAATGTGAACCGTTCCTGCCCTTCCCCTGCCTCCGTCCCCAGCCTGCCCCCGCCCCAGAGTTTTCCTTGGGCTGCCTGAGTCGTCCTCTCATCCTGCTGCCCACTTTTTTCACCGCTTCCTGACTTGTGGAAACCCAGCTGTCTCTGCTGTTTTTTTCCGTCCTCCCCAGGCCAGCATCTGCTCTTAATCCTTCATAATTAATCCCTTCCATTTTAATCTGCTAGCTGTTGGCAATGATCACAGCCTTGTTTTGTCTCCTCGACACAGTGACCTACTTCGCAACCACCAGCCAGGAGCAGGGACCTTGCTGGGCGTTTCAGATGGAGCGACGGCTTCTCTGTGGCTCTGGACTGTGATGTGGTTGTGCTGATCTGGTGAGAGCATCCTCACGCTCTCCGTGGCAACCAGGAGCATTCGGGATGCAAAAAGTCCTTCCTTTTCCCAGAGGACTGAGGTTTTGAAGCAGCTGGGTTTATTTACTGCACACACAGAGGCTTCTCAACGTGAAGAGCGTTCTCCCTCTGTCCCCCTTGAGTTTTTCCCGCTTGGCTCTGCGTGCTTGGTTTGTGCTACTCCCCGGGGCGCGCTTTAGTCCTCACTATGCTTATTCCTTGTGCCTGGGCATGAGGCTGCTCTCTGAAGGAGCCGGAGAGCATCCTTCTTTGGATGCTGAAGCGGTGTGGCAAAGAGCCACGAAGGAGGGCAGGGTTTTTGCATTATGCCCACAGGCTTTGTGGACACCCGCAGCAAGCACACCTCCACTTGCAGGAGACAAGGATGCAGCTAAGCTGACCGTGAGCTCACCCTGAGCATGTGGTCAGCTAGTGCGCCGCTGGGGACTTGTTTGCAGAGATAATTCGGGGATGCCTCAAGCTTAGGGAGCCTCATAGAGCTGAGCCAGAGTGAATTGCCCCATGTTTGCAGGCTTTCTTCCTTGTTCTAGTGTTTGCAGTACTCTTTCTCTGCATCTTCACCACTGTGTCCTGCAGAGCTCCCTGGAAGACGGCGATGGTTATTCTGTCTGTAGAGAAGCTGAAGAGTAACCTGTTCGTAGTCATGCTGGGAGTGGGGTGATGTTGAACTCAGTCTTGATTTCCCTCCCAGAAGTCTGCACAGAAACAGCCCTGCTGCCTGAAAATATTACCCTGGTCATCTGGAGCGGTCGGGCCACAGAACCAAAAGGCTTCTGATGCAGCAGCTGGGGATGTGAACTTGCTTTTATCTTACCTGCAAGTTTTCTTTTTTCAAGGTCTGAGTTAACTTCCCCATCTCTTGCTCGAACTGTTTGTTCCCCCATACAGAAGGACAGTATGAGCACTGAGTCAGCCGAGTCCTTGAGCTTGTGTGTAATCCCCTTGGATGCTCACAGAGGTGTAGGCAGGTGCCCAAGGACCTCCCTGAATCGCTGCCAGTGTCCTTGGTGTTTTAGACTGGCTTATTAATGTTTCTGTTGAAAACAAATGTATTTATCCCTGAGGATCATCTCCACAGTCCAGGTGGAAGAAAAATCTTCTGTGCAAGGTGCTCCCCGGAGACTGAACGAGGCCTCTTGTGTGCCATGAGTTGCTCAGAAGGCCACTATATGAGGCTTTCCTGCAGAAAGGCAGATGACTCTCCTGATTATGGGGAGCACAGGGCCCAGGGAGGCGGTGGAGCAAGGGGACAGTGCTGGAGGGGAATGATCTGTACCCCCAAAATCCCACTTACTGTCTTGTGCTTGTGCCTTTCTGCTGTGATTCAGAAATGCATTTTCTCTCCTGTGTTTACAGGCTCTTCATTGAGAAGCTGCCACAGCACCGTGATTACAAAACTGCTGTCATACCCGAAAAGAGGGAGACAGTGAAAGTAAGTAGTAACATTGCCAAGGGTTTGATGGCTGCTGTTGGATATGTTTTGGAGTATTCGATCTTAGGATTTCTCGGCTCTGGGATGAGTGATCCACACAAAGGTTGAGAAGCTTTGGCTGGACCAGGCAGGCCTGACCCGAGGCGCTGGCTTAGCGCTTCGCATCAGCATCCTCTGCCCTCATCCACCTGCCCAGCGGGAAACACGAGTGTTGGAATTGAGCAACAGGGGCTGGAGGTTGGAGTAAGTCCACGAAACCTGGGAAATCCTCAGCACCACCCCTGTCACTGGCACCCAGGGATTCTCCCAGGATGAAGCTCTTTTGTGAGACGCCACGAACACTGTGTCCGCTCCCCAAGCAGTATTTTCCGGAACCTGAACAGCCTTTCAATCAGGCTGCTGTCGCAGCTCTCCCTGCCCAAGAGCCAGCCTCGGCTCATGCCTGGGGGCGCGCGCACCGAAGCGGCACCGCTGAGCACCCGAGACGGGGCAGGAAGTTTCAGGCTGGTTTCCTGGGCTGGCTGTGGTTGTGCAGTTTACTTTTGTTGAGTGCTGGGACATCCCTTTTTTCCTGTTAAACTCCCTGCTTTTTAAACACCACGGGGCTTTTCCATGCATGGTGGCTGGATGCCCAATGTGGTGATCCTAAAGGGATTGGCCAGGGAATCCTTGGAGATTTCTCAAAGTAATAATAAGCTACTGCTTCTCTGCTCAATATCGACCAGAAAAGCAAAGGACAACACTGCCAAAGCTCTTGCTCACTCTGGAGGCCCTCTGCTGGGAGGACAGGCTGGGAAAGTTGGGGGGTTCAGCCTGGAGAAGGTTCCGGGGAGACCTGAGAGCCCCTTCCAGTGCCTAAAGGGGCTCCAGGAGAGCTGGGAGGGACACTCTTGATCAGGGAGGGGAGCAGTGGGACGAGGGGGAATGGTTTTACACTGAAAGAGGGGAAATTCAGATGAGATATGAGGAGGAAATTCTTGACTGTGAGGGTGATGAGACCCTAGCCCAGGTTGCCCCAAGAAGCTGTGGCTGCCCCATCCCTGGAGGCGTTAAAGGCCAGGTTGGATGGGGCTTGGAGCAACCTGGGCTGGGGGGAGGTGTCCCTGCCCAGGGCAGGGGCGTTGCAACCAGATGATCCTTAAGGTCCCTTCCAACTCTTAACCATTCTATGATGCAGCCTGCCAGCCTGTCCACACATGCGGTGGAGCTGCTCGGCTCTTCCTGCCTCGTGAACAGACGGATGATTTGTAATCTCCGGGTGTACATGTCCATTGATTCTTGAATCTCTTCAGGTCTTTATTTTTTGTGCCCTGAGGCTATCACACTCTTACGACTGTGTTTCCTCCCTTTAGAAACTGAAAGAAGTAGCCTTCCCCAGAGCTGAAGAGCTCAAGGAGGAGCTATTAAAGAGGTACGCCAAGGACTATGCTAAGTACAAGGAGCAGAAGGTGAGTGAGAGGAGACTGGAGGCCTGCGCTCCCCAGAAGACCCTCAGCCAGAAAGGGTTTGGAAGAGGGCAGGTCTCCAGGGCTCCCTGGGTGCTCTGAAATGTGAAGTCTGGGTAGCCCCAGCTTCCATGGTCCAGCCTCGTCACCTGCAGCACAGGGTTGTCCCTGTCCTGTCTCTACTGCTGTTACGTAGGTGAATCTGTCATAGGCATCCCTGCATCTCTTTTCATTGTGCATCCTGGAGGCAGTCTGAGCTGAGGCTGTTATTTGTTTGTTTTTTTTCCTTTGTCCCAAGATGAGGTCTGGGTCTTAGGATCCAGAAACTCGGCAGGCAGCTGGTAACAGTGTGGGCAAGGACCGGGGATTCTGTGGGCAAAGCAGAAAACTCTGCAGTCAGTTTTGCTGTGGGCAAGTACGATTTTAGAGATAGGGTAGAGAGAAGTCAACCTGGAATTGTATTTCTGTGGAAGAGGGAGGGTAAGGCAGCAGTTTTACTGCCCTGGTCTAGCTGACTGTCCTGATGGAAGTGCAGATCTCTGTTTTGCAAGCTGAAGCTTCCTCGCAGGGAGTGCTGTTTGCTGGTCACCTTTTGCAGTCCCTTTAGAAGCAGTGTGGGATTGCTGAGGGTCTGCAGTGCACAGGCTCGTTTTCTGCCTCAGGCTAGTGTTCCCCTGTCTGCTGTGATGTCCCTTAGCGTATTTCTCCTTGCAGAAGGCGGAGGAAGAAGAATTTGCACGAAACTTGGCGTTGCAGCAGCAGCTGGAAGAGGAGAGAAATCGGGTAGCCCTGATGAAGCAGCAACAGGCAGAGCAAGAGCAGTTTCATGCCTTCGAGGAGATGATTCGACGACAGGAACTGGAGAAGGAACGTCTAAGGATAGTGCAGGAATTTGGAAAGCCGGAGCCGAGTCCTGAGTCTCTGGACGGGCCCCTCATCCCTGGCGTGGAAAAGCCGCCGACTGATTTAATCCCAAAGGTTCCCATCTCTCCAGTTCAGCCTGCAAGTCCATCAGCGGGAACTGTCTCATCCAAACCTCCCGTTGTGGATAGATCTTTGAAACCCAGTACTTTGGGGAGCACGGAAAACAGTTAGTACCTCTCAGTGCACCCTTCTCCCTTGCTGGGTCTGAGCCAAACGCGGCTGAGGAGCTGATTTGTTTGGCAGGCGCTTTGTCTGATCACGGCTTTATCCCTTCTGGGGGTTTGGCCTTCCAAGTCACCGGGTGTTCTCCCCATTGTCCAGTCAAGGTTTGCAGGGCTGGGGAGAACTGTCTCCTCTTGGGAATCGGCCCCCCCCGACGCTTCTCCAGCCCAGTCGCTCTGGTGATCCAGAGTCTACGGCCTATTTGGCTTTCCTAGATCCAAATACTCATTGGCATTTGGGGTTTAGTTCTTGGCTAACCAAATTCTCCTCCTGACTGAATTCTCCTCTTCTGCCAAATATGGCTCCAAAATACTGATTTGGACGCTTCCAAATGACTGGTTCTTGACCAGTGAAGTGTCTTACTTTAAGTGACATTTTGTAAGTGTTTGTGGTTTCATTTTCTTTAACAAAACACTTGTTTTTTGACTCCCTGCTCAAGGTCTCTTGCTCTACATGTCCCTGTTTTGAAAGAGGTAGTGAGTGTCCTTTATGAAGTGTCACAGTGACTTCATTTATCTGTGACTGCTGTTGTAAGGGTAGACATTAGAGCAGTTAATGTTTCCAGGCTGAATTTTCTCAGTCTGGTCCCTTCAGATACTGACCTGAGGGAACAATTCTACATCATCCCTGACTGTCCTTGTTCATTGTGCTCCCATTCTCCCCACAGATGCAAGTATGGATGTCCTTCGCCAGGTCATTGTCCCTAGGGAGCTCTGCCAGAAATTCCTCCAGCTGGCTGATGCCAACACGATCCGGGGTGTGGAGACGTGTGGGATCCTCTGCGGTAAGCTGGTAAGGTGATAATCCTAACTAAGACCCTGGAAGTGATGCAGGGGCCTTTTGTCAAGGTGTGCAATGGTGCAGATGGCTAGAGGGCCCTGATTTTTTTCCACGGAAGGCTGTAGTGCAGTTTCACTGATGACTAGGGTTTCACATGAGCGTTAGGGATGATCTGCCTCTCCTTTTCCTCCCTTTTACATTAGGATTTCCTCAC
The DNA here is from genome assembly GCA_013398815.1 of Ibidorhyncha struthersii. Lineage (NCBI taxonomy): Eukaryota > Metazoa > Chordata > Aves > Charadriiformes > Charadriidae > Ibidorhyncha > Ibidorhyncha struthersii. The sequence goes on along the minus strand of VZSZ01011816.1, from coordinate 11,046 downwards.
ACTGAATGAAGTCCCGGCCACCAAGTCCCTGTGGGTATTCGGCTTCCTCTGTCCTGTTGATGTGTACCTGCTGGGTACCTGCTTCAAGCACTCCCCCGTTGCCAGTGACAGACAGCTCTGGTGACTTGTCCTGTTGATACCAGCAGGACTGAGGGGTCCCAGCCGTGAACTAGGACCCTCACCAAGACAGGGTTGTGCCAACACCGGCTGGAGACAGTTAGTTCTCCCCCAAGAGAGTTTGCGTGCACGGGTTTCTGTTGGCAGCTCCAGCTTCTCTTCCCTGAGTCGCTTGGGGCTGCTTTGCTTGCAGAAGTTTGCTTTGAAATGAAATTGTTTGATGTAGCAACTTTCTGCGATACAGCTGCTTCCAGACACTTGGTGATTATTTAATTATGAGGCATCATCTCCTAGTGAGTGGAGAGATCCGCTTGGGTGGGTGTCCAGGACTTCTTTGAGCTCTTCTGGGTGCTCTGCAGGGCAGAGAAAATGAAATAGAAAGCCCTGAGTCGTTCTCAGACTCAGAAAATCCTGCGACTCCTTAGTAACTTGCAGTTACCATTTTTGTGACCTGTAAATGGATGGTAGATGCATCCGTGGGCTTGTTTCCAGACTTGCTGTTCCCCTGGCTGGGCCCCTGAGTGATGAATGCCGAAGTACCGTGTTCCCAAGGCTTAGGAAATTACCTTTGCACCAGTGGGCGGCAGCAGCGTTTCCTGCTTGGGGGGTGTCCGGTGGGTAACAGCCTCCCTGCGCTGCCTTGCAGATGAGGAACGAGTTCACAATAACTCACGTCATCGTTCCCAAGCAGTATGGCGGTCCGGATTATTGCAACACGGAGAATGAGGAGGAGCTCTTCATGATCCAGGATCAGCACGGCCTTGTTACGCTAGGCTGGATCCATGTGAGTCTCGTTCCTGTTTCACTTCCCGACTGGCCTTGCGTTCAGCTGGGAGGAAAAAGGGTGTGTGGAGTGGTGCTGGCGGAGGAGAACTTACTGGAGGAGCTGGCGTGGAGCAGGCAGCACCCTCTGGTTGTATTCCTCCCTCTGGTGCAGTCTCAGCCGCTGCTCGCACTGCTGGAGAAATCCAGGCCTGGTTTAAGTTTGGGTCCCTTCCTAAAGCATCAGACCCTTTGAGAGTGGGATGTCGGGGGTGAAGCTCATGTTTCATCCAGCTAAAAACTGACTCCAGAGGCACTGTCGGGGCATCCCGAGCTCCCGCTGTCTGCGCAGGGCCTCTCCCGTGATGCGTCCCCATAGTAGCGCTGCTTTTCGCAGACAGCTGTGTGCTGCTCTGCCACGGGATGTGCCAGTTCCAGATTCCTCCGCTGGCTTCAGCGCTGCCCTGCTGCCTGTCCCCGCGGAGCCTTTGGCAGTCGGATCGGTGCCAAGCAAAATGTTTGGTGCTGCTGAGTAATCTCTCGAAAGCAGCAGCTGCCTCGCAGGCTTTGACAAATAAATGCCTGCTGCGTGTGCCCGATATGTGCGGGGTGTCTGCTTTTGGTGTTAACTCTTCAGTGACAGCCCTGCAATATCCAGGGACCCTCAAGAATCCCTTTGACCTTTCTGCTGGTCTTGGCAACAAAAACCTAACAAGAAAAAGGGGGAAGACCTTTTGGCAAGAGTTAGGCTGTGAAATCCAGCTCTCAGACGGAGCTGGGTAAGGTGGTGGTTGTCCGTGATTGTACAACCATTGGCCGTCTTGGTGGAATGTGATATCTTGAAGTGCCTTGGCAGTCCGTTATGTGCCTGGTGGTGCTGTGCCCCGGGGCAGCTGCACTTCAGAAATGTGTGAAGTGCTCTGCAGGGTGGCATGTATGAAAGCAAGGACAGCGTTGTGCCTTAAAGCGTGCCTTTCCATGGGATATGGCCAGAAATGTAGAGGTCCTCCTGTACTTATTCCAAATGGAAGAGAGGAGCAGATGTTTTGGGGCAATCCAAAACCAGTTTCAGTGTGCGTGTCCTGTGTGCCATCCAAGGAGCTGTCTCTCTTCTCTGTTACAACCTTCTCTTGGCAGATGCCATTCCTTTGGACTGGTCCTCCGACCCTGCTGTAACTGCCTCTCTTTTATGTCGCCTTATGTTTCAGACTCACCCCACGCAGACAGCCTTTCTCTCCAGCGTCGACCTGCACACGCACTGTTCCTACCAGATGATGTTGCCGGAGTCCATTGCTATTGTGTGTTCTCCGAAATACCAAGAGTAAGTGTGGAATGTGGGGTAGGCAAGGCCCAAAAGGTTGGGCAGGATGTCTCGCTTCTCCAGAAGGTATCAAAGGGCTGTTTATCGTGACCTTTCCTCTGTCGGATTCCTGGTGTGGAATAAAACGTCGAGTGACACAATGAAGGTTTTGCCAAAAGAGGCTGGAAGAGCATGTGTGATTCGACAGCTCTTCTGAGCTGGTTCCAGGGCGTTGTTTCTGGGCCATGGTTGCCCACCCGTGAAAGGAGACCGATATGCAGCCACAGACCAGTCTGGGGAGAGGAGCGTCCCACAGCATGCAGCTCTGCTCTCGCTCAAGATGAGCAGACTCAAGCGTGCTCCTTCAGACAGAGAAGGAGGTGCTTCTATTTGCAGAGGCTTGAGCTACACAGAGCTTGTGTTTATTTGCTCTAGGACGGGGTTTTTCAAGCTGACAGAGCATGGCCTGGAGGAGATCTCTTCCTGCCGGCAGAAAGGATTCCATCCGCACTCCAAAGACCCCCCTCTCTTCACTGTAAGTCACCCCACGAGGCGGTGAGGTCTGTAGGACCGTGGGGCGGCGTAATGGAAGCTTTGCTTGAATTTATAGCTGTGTCAAGGTGCTAGGCTGTGCCCCAGGACAGCAGGGTCGGCCTGCCCGGCGCTTGTCTCTTCCTAAAGTTGAGATGCAAAAATCTTACTGACTCGTTAGCACGTGTTGGAGGTTTGACGCAGAGTGCTTCTCTGCAGAAAGAGGCAAAGGCTTGTATTTGAGAGAGAGAGAGATTTGTATTTGTGTCCTGCTGTGGTCTCTGTGTGGCACCGGGCCGGGCACTGGTTCCTGTCCTGTGGGCTGTTCTGCGAAGGACGCTGGGTGCAGGTTGTGTTGGGAGGTAGCGGAGGCTCACCTGAGCTGTGGGAACATCTGAATAACCCCCTGTCCGCTCTTTCTCTTCCCTTCTCTTCCAGACCTGCAGTCACGTGTCAGTAGTCGAGAGAGACGTGGTCCTGATGGATCTCCGATAGGTCTCTTGCCTTAACCGTTTACAGAAAACCGTCTACCTTCCTTCTAGGCCTAAGGAAATGGGGTTTTTTCCTCCTGTAGCAGATGATTTCTACCGTGTAGTAATCCTTCCGCTTCCTCCCCCAATAATCCCGGTGAAATCGGTACCCTGACCTCGGTGGGAGCACGTGGAACCTCAGTGCCTGGCGTTGGGCTGGCAAAGTGGTGCTGAGTTTCAAGGTGTGGGGAAAAGCTAACTGGAAATTCAAAGACAGAAGCTAACACTGAAGCAATTGTTTAATATTCTAATATTAATTAATTAATTCTAATATTAAGCTTGAAAAGCTTCTTGGGGGGTGTTCCCCGTGATTTGCTGCAACCACGAGGTGTGGAAACCTCTTCAAGTGCTTTCCAAAGTGGGACTTGCCCAAATTAATCTATGCTTTGTTTTGCCTCTCTGGGTTGCGGTGATCTCAGTGCAGCTGGCTGGAGTAGATAAGTCTTTGCTATATTTAAGATTAAACCTTCCTAACCCCTCTCACCCCATGCAAGAGTGTATCACCGCGGAGCCGGCGCGAGTCCTGCTTGCAGGTACTCAGGTCTTTGCCTGGTGAGGTAGGAAGGGGCCCAACCTCCTTTGGGAACCCCAATTTCAGCGTTTCGGGGGAGAAGGTGCCTCGATGCGGCACGGCTTTGCATAAGCTGCTTCATTCCAGCAGCAGGGATGGCTGTCTGTGTACTTCATTCCTTTTTTCCTGGATGGTGGATTTGCTCCAGCGCAGCAAGGGCTTGGGTTTGGCTTGTTGCTGGTGCTACTGTGGAGGAGGCTCTTGGTCTCTTGGCTACAGTGCTGTCGTGTGAAGGCTCTGCAATGCCCTCACCTCTCCGAGACGGGACTCCAGCAGTTTGTACCGCTTCAGTCCTCAAAGATCACACACACACACGCATACCCCGATTGCCTCTGCGCTTCTCAAAGCAGTGTGAAGTCTGTCCTTGCCAAAAACAAGCGCTCCGTGACGTCGCAGTTATGCGGTACACCAGCCGGGGACCTCTTCTGAATTACTCTCGTCGGACGCCAAGCAGCAATTTTCCTTCCCTGCGCTATCCGTGCGGAGCCTCCGCCCTCGCTCCTGCCGGCGCCGAAAGGGAAGGAGCAGTATTGAAAGGTGGAAAAGGCATCTGGCCTCAACGGGCTGAGCGTGGTCCACGCCATCTCCACATCCTCTGGCAGAATGCTCTGATGCTCAGCACGTGGTCGTGCGGGGAGGGGAAGGGGGCTGGAGTTGCCTTCCCACCTGGCGCACATACATACGTGTTCTATATGGCATGTCCTTGTACTTCTACGTGCAAAATTCCTTGGTGTACAGTTCAACACAGATGGATTGTATTATCTCGCCTGCGTTTCTTTTGCCGCTTGTGTTCTTTGAGCTAACTCAGTGGGTTGGAGGGGCCGAAAGCACGGAGGGAATCGATTTATTTAGGGGTTGTGTTTATTTGCAACAGCCGCCTCCTTGACTCCTGCGTGACAAACGGCTGCTGCCATCGTTTTTGCTGTCAGTTTTGGAAACAGGCGACACGCGGCAGTGGGAGGGAAGGAAGGGGACTTCTGGGCGTCTGTGGGAACTAATTTTCAGACCTAATTTATTTAAACCGTGCTCGGGGGTGGGTTTTGCAGCCTCGGTGTAGAGGTGTTCATCCCACGGCTCTGCGCAGACCGCAGCAGTCTTCACCCTGATGGCTCCCCCAGAGCGGTGCAAGGACACGAAGCGCGAAAGTCCGTCTTGCAAAGCAGCGATTCCTTCCCATTGGTAGGGAACAGCACGACGGGTTTATCTCAACCAAAGGTGTTGGGTCTGAGCTGACCGCAGCATCCAGCAGAGAAGCACCAGCCGGGGCGAGGAGCTGGTGGCAAATCCCTGCTTCCTTCCTCAGTCGTCCCCCTGACCGATAAACCCTCGTGGAGAATTTTTCACATACCTCGTGGCGCGGCCGTACGCGAGGGCTGCGTTTCTCACGTCAATGGCCAGCTGCTGCCTCGCGCCCAGCCCTGCTCTCCGAGCTGACGGCTTTTTAATCACATTTTTTCACTTAAACGTCACTGAGTCATCAGTTTGCGCGTGGGGATGAATGCTGATGTCCTGGCGCTACTGCCTGTGTCCCGCTAACCCACCCCCTCCATCCAGCTGCACCAGATGTGACTGGTATACCTTAAAAAAGGGGGGTTGGATTTGGTAGGAGCTGACCCCGCTTAGCAGGAATAGTTTATTTTCCGCAGCAGCACGGGTTGCATGTTTAGGGGGGTTTCCTGCAGGCAGGGAGCGATGCTTATCTCTGCCTCAGGGATGGGAACAGACCCAAATCCCTGCCGGAGCTCTCAGCGCCGGATTGTCCATCCTCAGCGGCAGCCCGAGAGGTTTAAAGCGCGAACGTTACCCTTATACGGAGGTGCCGAGGGCCGGCCCGCACGCCCGGAGTTCTGAAATCCCGCGGCAAACTGGGGATCGCCCCCCTCCTCGCTTGTCCCGCGTTCATCCCAGCCCAGGCCGGCCTCGCCTGTGCCGTGGGATGCTTGGCGTTCCTGCGAGCATCCCGGGGCTGCCGGCCACCCTCCCCAGCGCCGGCAGCTGGATTGGCTGCGGTGGCCGAACCTTTCCTTTTTAGGCTGCACGCCTGCTCCAGCTCGGGGGGTTTGCCACCACGGTCCCAGCTTCAAACTGGCCGCGCCAAGGCTTGCCGTCCCGGCTGGCCACGGTGCTGTGGATCGGGGCGGTTTGGGGATCTTGGCGAGCTTAGAGCCGACCCGCATGTCCCCGGCAAACACCAGGGGTGGGAAAGTGATGAGACTGGGGGGGGCTGGGGTTGATACCCCGCAGTTTGCACCGGCTTGGGGGCGTCTCCATGGCTTTGGGCACCCCCCCACCCTGGAGTGGGACAGGCTTCTGCCACCGGCTCCACGCGGACCCCGGCACAGCCGTGCTCCCTCCATGTGGGGCTCTCCCGGTGCCCTGCCTCCNAGGGTGTGCGGTGGGGGACACTGACAAGTGCATGGCCAGGGGGGACAAATCCAGCCCCCGTGTGCTGAGGTTTCCCCGGAGGAAGGAGGGGGGTGACTGGGGCAGAGCCATTAACTGGGGACATTGTCGGTGCAAGCGGGATGGCCGTGCTGGGAACACACCGTGTCCCTGTCCTACCCTGTGGGGTGACAGCCTGGAGTCCGCTCCCTCCCTCTGGAGTCGGGGGGGGGGACACCAGGACTCTTCTGGTGGTGGTGGGACCCTCCAGCTCTTGGTCCTTATTGTTGCACCGGTGCCTCAATGTCCCTGCGCTGAGCACATCCCAGCATCCCGCAAAGCGGGCGGCAGTCCCCTCACCCCCTGCCTCAGTTTCCCCATCTGCAATCTGAGTCCCCCGTGGTGGCTCTGGGGCATCTCTCCCGCCTCCCCCCTGCCCCGGGGGTTGGGGGAGAGTCCCTCGTGCGGGACCGTTGCCCTTAAAAAGGCAGCCGGGACTTCGGCAGCCGCTGGTTGGCCTCTGCGAGGGCCGTGGGCTGCCGCGGCTCTGCTTGCCGCCTGCCAAGGCTGCGTCCATCCGCAAGGCCAGGGGTAGCTCCGGCCCCCCCCTCGTGCTGCATTCGGGCAGGGGGGGCAGGGGACAGCACCATCCATCTCCCCTTGGGCGGGTCTGGGCTCATCCTGCTTCCAAAATCCTCCCGGGAAGGGGGTGAGAGCTGGGCGCGCCCCCCAGGCAGAGCTGGGCTTTGGACCCACAAGTCAGCGCAAGCTGAGGATTTGGGGGGATGGTGGGGTTTTGGGGCACCAAAAGCCCAAAAATGGGGGCGGGGAGAAAAAAAAACAACCCAGGGAGAGACATCCCAAAGGTGTGGGATGCTGGGGAGACACAGGGGAACCGAGGCCGGGAGGAGGCGACGCACTAACCCGGTGCGCTTCCAGTGTCTCAGCGATGCCAAATTCCCATCCCGGCTCCGGGGTGTCCCCCACGGCAGAGCCCCGACACCCACCTCCACCGAGGTGGGGTTTCTCCATGTTCTCCCCAGGAACCGGAGATGCTTCCACCTCCTTTTTGCCGAGACCGTCACTTATAAGGACTTGTGTCTCACTTGTTTATCGGAGCGGAGCATAAAAGGAACAGACTCACAAATGGGATGTTGCCTCCCAAGCATCCCCGCATACATTTTTCTTACAATAATTAACCGTGCTGGGTCCTACCATCAGTCCAAGGTCAATTTAATGAAATAAAACACCTTATATGGCCATATGGCTAACGCACCATCACTTAGCCTATTTAGGGTCTTTGTTTAGAGAGGATCCGCCTCTGAGGTTTCACGGGCTCGCTGGTATTTATACCAAAGGAGCATCGGGACTCGGTCCCAGAGGAAAGCTTTCACGTCCGCGGTGAGTACTGCCCAGCCCCGGTTTCCCTTTTGCTTGTAGGAGAACGGGAAGGAAAAACACCCCGGGGGGGGGAGTTTTGGGGTGCCCCAACGCTTATGGCGTGGCCCCGGCTCAGTACGCATGGCACGGGGTGGGGGTTGCCAACCCCAGCACGACCCCGCAACCGGGGGCTTCCGTGGAGGCGACGAGAGCTGGGCTGCGGCCAAGGCGGGTCGTGCTCTTCCAGAAATCCCCACGATTTGGGGTTGTTTTTTTTTTTTTCTTTTTGGGCTCCTGTGAGGTTTTCGCTTGCTTCCCTCTGGATTCGAGAGCGCGTCCGCCAGTGGAGGGGGGCACCCCCCGGGAAGGGCTATTTTTTTTTCCCATTTTTGGGAAAGGATGCGAGGGCAGAGCAGCAAGGGGCTGCCGAGATGGGACCAGACGGAGAGGGCATTGCCTGCCTTCCCCCTGCCCGCTCGGGGCGCACCAGCTGGGGACGGCGACGCCGGAGCTCCCCGGGGAGCGCTGCTGCAGGGCAAGCGCGGGCAGGAGGCTCTGGCACCCATTTTGGGCACCGGTTGGTGAAGGACGGAGAAGCAGCATCGGCGTGGAGCAGCACCCACGGGGGATGAGCATCACCCCGCTCCCAGCATCGCCGCACCGGGGCCGGGCCCGGCGGCCGCCCCTCGGCACTGCCCACCGAGGATTTTGCCGTGCATCCCCAAGGATCCTCCAACCCTTCCAACACCCAAAGCCGGACACGGTGGCGCGGCGTAACCACCTGCCCCCCCCTCCTTTAACGCTGTTTTCCCTCCTCGCCCCAGCTTTTCCCCCAGGTCCCCCTGAACGCCAACCGCTCCCGGCCCCACCATGTGCGAGGAGGAGACCACCGCCCTGGTCTGCGACAACGGCTCCGGCCTCTGCAAAGCCGGCTTTGCCGGCGACGATGCCCCCCGTGCCGTCTTCCCCTCCATCGTGGGGCGGCCCCGGCACCAGGTGGGTACCCAGGAGAGGGCGAGCAGCAGCCCCAAGTCACCCCCCAGCCTGCTTTTAATCACCGAAATAAGGCTAACGAGGCCGTCTGTCTCGCCGGCATTAGGGTGTCATGGTAGGCATGGGGCAGAAAGACAGCTACGTGGGCGACGAGGCGCAGAGCAAGAGGGGTATCCTCACGCTCAAGTACCCCATCGAGCACGGCATCATCACCAACTGGGATGACATGGAGAAGGTGAGACATCCCCCACACGCACCTGGAGCGGGTGCTGGCCCCACCTTCGGTTTGGGGTAAAACCCCAATTCTCCTTTGCCCGCCTTAGATCTGGCACCACTCCTTCTACAACGAGCTGCGCGTGGCCCCCGAGGAGCACCCGACCCTGCTCACCGAGGCACCCCTCAACCCCAAGGCCAACCGGGAGAAGATGACCCAGGTAAGGTGCTGCGGTGTCCCCCGGGAATGGGGACGGACCCTCCGAAACCGCAGGAAGGGGCGGGGGAATTTGGGGGTTTAGCGAGGCAGGAGGGGCCGGCACGGGGTGGAGGCGTGGGTGGTGGGGTGAAGCTTGGTGCTTTGAGACGGGCAGAGCTCTCGGCAGCGGGTTCGCATGCGGCGCGTGGACCCACAGGTTTCCATGCGACATACTGACCGCCGGGGTTTGCCACACGACGCGTTGACCCACGTTTGTTTTTTTTTTTTTCCATGCAATGCGCAGCCCC
>VZSZ01011814.1:157776-180443 GCA_013398815.1 Ibidorhyncha struthersii | reverse complement strand
CCTTCTTCCACCTATTGTAAACTCCCTTCTTCCACCTGAGTGAAACTCCTGGGTGAAACTCCTGACAGTGAATGCCGCTGCCCAGGCCTCATGCTGCAAGGTGCTCCTTCCTGGGACTGTTACAACAGACTACCTGGAAATATGGCCTGGATCTCAAGTTTTTATTTTTTCCTGAGCTCTGCCTGCTCCAAAAGATTTGTTGTCTAGGCGTAGGCAGGATTCAGCAGTGTAGCAGGAGTGAATGGCCATTCCAGTACTAGAAACATGTATTTGAGATAGTGTCTGCTCATGCAGTGTTTCCATCATATAAATGCTAAATCATTTGTGCCCACTCTTGCACCTTTTCAAACCACTTGCTTTGCTTTACCAATCTTAGTTTAGTAATTTCTTTGGTTTCTTCGGCCTTTTTCAGTAGTCTCCTTCCTTCATGAGCTTCAGGGTATTTCCTCACTTAGTAATCTTTGATCTGGTAACGCACCATTAGAGTGTAACTCTATCTTGCCTGTAAAAAGTTGTCACCTTGCTTCTGTTCTGTTGCAGCCTCCTCAGTTTGTGGACATTCCTCTTGAGGAAGATGATTCATCTGATGAAGAATACCAGCCTGAGGATGAGGATGAGGATGAGACGGCAGAAGAGGTAAATGCAGCTTGTACAAAGATCTGTTCTGCTCAGCATGGAGTTGTCCACGTGTTTGCAGCAGTAGAATGCTCTCTTTATTTTAACCCATGTAAGCTGTCCCAGACCGTCTAGTAATCTTTCTTCAATGCTGTATTATTCATTTGGCTAGAAAGAGTCTTTGGAATATTAGTTGAAGCAGTGTTTATTTGTGGCCTGATTGTTCGATTGCATGCTGCATCTTTTGCACTATAGAGCTTACTGGAAAGTGATGTAGAGAGCACTGCTTCTTCCCCTCGGGGAGCAAAACGATCTAGGACAAGGCGATCATCTGATGAAGAGGGAGGGACGCTCTGTGAGGTAAACTTGCAAGAGAGTTTTTGCTTTCTTTAGAAACAGCTTTCAGTCATTATTCCTAAATTATTAATGTAAAAGCAAAAATACATATTATTGCTCAAAGTCATGGTGACATTACAGGTGCTATATGGCTTTAGGGTCCCATTGCAATGGTTTCTGCATAAGCAGTGAAGTACAACCCTTGCAGAAAGAGCTTAGCCTAGAATAAACACGAGTACTTAAAAAAAGCACTGGCAATGGAAACAGTCAGCTCTTCTTTAGATAATGTTTATTTTTCTGATTATTTTTGAGAACAGTGCAGGAGAATTGCTTTCTGTGCTTGGCTTAGGAGAAAGTGATTTTGATAAAAGCCTAAAGGTATTTGTGGTGACCGCACACCCTGTCAAATCAGTTGAAGGAGTATGTGCAGTGTGATAAGACCTGAGTATCAGCAGACAATAATGAGAAACTGACTGCGAGAACTGACCACTGACAATGGAACTGGGGAAAGAACAAGAATGTATTGATATTTCCACATTCCACTCACCATGGGGTTGTTTTGGGGAGGGTTGGGAGTCTACCACAATTACTAGTGTTCAGATTTATCAGCTTTAGTAATGTTGAGACTGATACATCTTCCAAATGACTCCTTTCCTGCAAGTCTTTTGAGTAGTAAATTTATTTGTACTTTCTGAAAATCAAAGTGAGCGTAATATGAAGAATCCATTCCTTCTGTGAAGCGTTTGTCTTGTTTCTGTTGTGCTAGATTCTGGTCAAGCAGAAAGACACTTATTCTGTCCTTGGAAATTTATGTTCTAAATAAAACCTTTTAACACAAAGGCCTTTTTAATTAGAGGGAGAAGGTTACTACGCCTGTTGTTAGACATATTAGTGCTGAAGTAGTTCCCATGGGACCTCCACCACCTCCTAAACCAAAGCAAAACAAAGACAGCACGTTCATGGAGAAGCTGCATGCAGTGGATGAAGAATTGGCTTCAAGCCCAGTGTGCATGGATTCTTACCAGGTACTGGGTTTTGGGATGCTATGATAGTGTGGTTTTAGGTTGAATAAAATCTGTTAGAAAGGAGGTAGCTGTTTCTGCTATTACTTTTACTGCGTTTGGCTCTCTGTTTGTAACTTTAAATAATAGGTTGAACCTCCACAGTGTGTAGGATGCTAGCTCTGTGAGAGAATAGACATAGCTGTTAGTATAAGAGTTGTTAGTGATGTATACTTTGTTTCTTGTATCGTAACTACACTTCCTATTTATGCTCATAAGTCCCTTACTGCTGTTGTTTTGGCTGTTAAATGTAATTCTATGACACTTACATAACTATGAAAATAGTTTTCCTTTTGAAAGATACTCTGTCCGCTTAGTTGTGTTTTGCAGGCAAGTATACAGTTAACACCTGAGGAAGCCTGGTTATAAAGAGAACCACTGTTTCATATTAGTAATGAGAAAAATGTTCCTGATCTGTGTTACTGTGCAAGGGTGAGGAGTCATGATGGTACAGTCCTGTGCTGCTGCTCCAGATGAATTTCAGATAGTGAAGAGGGCAAACAGAGTAAAACATACATGAAAGAATCAAATATTGCAAGTGGAGATTGCTTCCTCGGTAGCAGATAAGAGTTTCACATGAGATAAATGAACAGTAATATATTTATAAAGAATAACAGCTTAATGGTGTGATTAATGAAAGATCAGCTTTCTTGGACTACCAAAGTAAATTATTCTTTGCGGCAGGAATCTAATATTTTTGGTATTGGACTTTTTTGGCTGGGCTGAAAACCTTGCTGCCCCAGAAACAGAAAAGCGGAGACGTTGTAATTCCATTGTGCTTTTCCTTCACCTTTCAGTCTCTGGAAGACAGCCTCATTGCCTTCCGAACCCGATCTAAGAGACCACTGAAGGATGTTCCTCTTGGTCAGCTGGAGGCTGAGCTCCGAGCCCCAGATATCACGCCTGATATGTATGATCCCAATACTGCAGATGATGAAGAATGGAAAAGGTGGCTTGGAGGACTCATGAATGACGATGTGGAGAATGAAGGTATATGACAGATGGTTTTTTGTTGTTCACTGGAATTAGGCATTAGGTTGAAAGCCTGGAGCTTTTTCTTTCTCCTTATACATGATGTTCTTGGCTGCAGCCATTATCTTGTTTAGTATCCTGCATGTGTTTTTCATGCCATCAGCTTTCCTTATCTTCTCTGTGGACATTTGTGAGGGTTTTTAAACTTCAGGTGTTTCACTTGTAAATATTTACTAGCCAGCAGGTGCAGTAACTGGCCAACCATAAACTAAAGTTATGTGTTTCAGCCCTTAATCCATTGTGCTGTGTCGTGAAGCTGGCAGCACTGAGATACCTGAGTCTACCTGAGAGTGTCATGCTCCTTGTTAGGGACATAACTTATTTTGGTAGAAACAACTATTTTATTCTCTGAGAAGAAACAAGAACAAGCTTTGGGGCTTGACTTCCTTTTGTCCTGAATTTACCAGTTGCTTACAGTTGTGCAAATTGAATATAATACTACTACCACAAATTGAAATAATACTACTTTGCTCTTTCTAAATTTAGCTGGAACTCAGGTCACAGAGAATAAATCCAGCTTTTCTAAATGGGAACGGCTACAAATAAGGGTGCTTGTAGCTCAATTTCAATCACAGAATCATAGAATTGTCTAGGTTAGAAGGGACCTTCAAGATCATCAAGTCCAACCGTTAACATAACACTGCCAAACCACCACTAAACCATGTCCCTCAGCACCACGTCCACCCGTCTTTTAAACATCTCCAGGGGTGGTGATTAAACACCTCCCCACTTCCCTGGGCAGTCTGTTCCAACACTTGACAACCCTATCAGTGAAGAATTTTCTCCTAATATCCATCCTAAACCTTCCCTGGCACAACTTGAGGCAGTTTCCTCTCGTCCCATCATCTGTTACTCAGGAGAAGAGACCAAATCCCGCCTCGCTACAGCCTCCGTTCAGGTAGTCTCTCCTCAGCCTCCTCTTCTTCAGGCTGAACAATCCCAGCTGAAAAGAGGATGGGCTTGAAACGGCTTTCATAAAAAGGAACATACTGTTAATTTCAAGCAGTAATCCTAGCCCTCTTTGTGCCAGGTCAGGCAGTAAACGAAGTGCTTCTGCTCCTGGCATCTGACTGGTCTTGGGACAGGGTAATGATGTTTCAAAACATGCTTCTTATTAGATGAAGCAGATGATGATGATGACCCAGAGTACAACTTCCTGGAAGATCTGGATGAACCAGATACAGAAGACTTCAGAAATGATCGTGCTGTGAGAATTACCAGTAAGTCCTTGGGCAATCCCACCTCCTTTCTTGTTAGGATTAGTAATTACTTTTGAAAAGTGAGTGTTTTGTTGCTTTTCTAAAGCTGTTCAAGTAAGTATGCAGATTTTTTTTTAACTGGCCTACACTGCAAAATCTTTGCAAAGTTGGCTGTCAGTGAATACATGAAAGGATCTAGCCAGAGCTGCTGTGCTATCAGATGCACCTTTACTCCATAGCCAGGACTAAAGAATAATACTTATGTGATAGTACAGTCTTTCATAAAGCTTCAGCCAAATCAGAATTGAATGCTTGCCTAATGACTTGAGTGTAATGAAATTTTCTCTGAGTCCTTACAATCTTCAAGTTAGTTTTGTAAACATACCCCTTCTCATCATCTCAATAAAGCACGCTTGATTTAGGTCTTACTACCAGTTAACATAACTTTAAATTTAATTCTGAAGATTAGTTTTTGCATAATATTTTTGAATCAAAACAGTCTCAGCTGAAGTTTTTTGGGTCCCAGCATTAAAAGGGGATATAATATCAGGGGCCTTTCCTTCTTGATCCTCTCTTTGCAAGCGGAGGGTTTCCCTTTGCAAGAGAGAGTCCTTAAATGACCTGATACTATGACAGGATTGCTAAGTGCTTCTTGGAAAAGGAACTTTCATACTTCTTTTTAATTTTACTTGCAGAAAAGGAAGTGAATGAACTGATGGAGGAGCTGTTTGAGACAGTAAGTGATACATTGGGTATAGCACTGAAGAACAGAGCTTTCTTAGATCTGACATAAAATCTCTAAAGCCGTGAAGGAGGTGGTCTCTGTAAGATGCTTAGTGCTGACCATGGGCAAAGGATCCTACCATAAAAGTGTAATTTTTAGCCGTGGGAAGGAACGTATGCAGGAACTTTTCCTTAAGCCTGTTCAGAGATGAATGTCTATGCTAAGAGGATCATCATGAGCTTTATTAGCTAAAGATGGTTGATGGTAACTCTACTACTTGAGCTTTCTATTCCTGACTGTTGCTACATGTTTGCCGTCAGTTTCAGGACGAGATGGGTTTCTCAAACATGGAAGATGAAGGTCCAGAAGACGAAGATAATGTTACAGAGTCACGGCCAAATTTTAATACACCACAAGCACTTAGGTAGGATCATTTGGTTATGGTTGTAAAATTAAAAAAAAAGCTATTACTATGTTCTGATGAAAAGCCTATGGTTACTTGCTGCTGTGCTACGCCAGCCACCAGAGAGAGAATGCATTTTCAGCACAGGCCACTGTTTTAAAAGCTCTGAGCCATTTTTACTTATGAGATTGAATATTTAACTTGACCGTCTTTTTTCTGTCTGCCACCTTTCACTTTAGTGATCGTGATGCATGTGAAGAAGATGATGACAACAATGAAAATGTAACTGTTCGGAAAGAGACAGCAAGAATGGCTGCACTAAAAGATTGGTGCTGGCTGTTCTGTATCATAGCTGAATACGGCCAAGGTCTTTCAGAACAGTGATCTTTTCCAACAAGGCAGCATCTTTAGTGGAGTATTCTGTTCCTGCTGCTTTAGTCTCCATGCTACTGACCTCTGTATTTAAATTGTGTTTATTTCTCAAGTCTGTCCACATATCCCCCCTTTATTAGACTAATTCTTCTGAAAAAATCACTTCACTACCTGCTAAGTCATTTACTTCAGCTGATAAACTAACAATAGTTTAGTGAGCAGGATGTTGCGTGACTGGTGATCGTACTTCAAAGCGATGGGTAGACAAACAGTGGATACTGGGGTGATGCTGTGTGTGTGATCAAAGCTCTGTAGGACCTGTGCAAAGAAGGTCCCAACCTCAAAGTGATAGCCACTCTAGCTCTCTTAATCCTTGTGCCTTATCGTTAAGGGGAGGGGTAAAGATCACTTACTACCCTCACGGTTTTTTTGATTACAAGAAACGCTTGAGGAGCTGTTTTTGACTGTCACCTTATCTTTCATGTAAGTGGCTTGGATGTAATGGTGCCCTTTTCTAAGGAAAAGGGCTGCATAAGATAGCTGAGGCCTAGGTCTGAAATGACTATGAAGTTTGGAAGTTGGCTTTGGATGATTTTTCGTATGGATTATACCTGAAACAGTGCCTTGAAGAGAAAAAGGTCTAAAGCATTTCTTTTTGTGTAATACTACTGCTCTGTTTAACTAATTACAGAAGCTGGCTAGAGGTGAACTGTGGTATGAATGGTGTCTCCTTGTTTATGGGGCAGACCAGCTCGAGATCAAGCTGTATCTGTTTGGGAAAGGAGCTAAAATGAAGGCTGGAGTTCCTTGATACTCTCTCTGGGATGAGCAGTACCAGAGGGGAGTACAGCAGTTCTTAAACCAGCTACAGACTGAAAGCAGGGAAACTTTATGTACTCTATTATTTGTATGCATTTGTCTTTGATAATGGCTAGTTGTATTCATTTTTCTTTGGTTCTCGCAACTGTTTCTTCCCCAGTTTTATGTGTATACAAGATTCTTATAGTTGATTTGCGGCAAAATATCCATTTGCTAGGTTTATTGTTATTTTTATGATCTAAGCAGCATGGAACAACTTTACTTATAACTGACTTCAGGCCTATTACAGAAGTGAAGCTGATAGCTAGCAGAAATCAGAATATTAACTGGTGTAGCTAAAATAAATAAAAATCTATCATAAAGCAAGGGATAGTTGAAGCTGGTTTTGAAAGGACGGTAATATGTACATCCTCTTTTCTGCTACAGGAGTAGCTCTTACTATAGTATGACCAGATGTCTAGTAGAGTACTCTGCATAAAGCTAGGTAATACTTTTTTTTTTTTTTAAGTAACAGCATTTGAGTCAGTGTGTGATCTTTCTGGAGACCCTTGTGGTAAAATGCCACCCATAATACCTTGGATTCAGACATTGCCTGATGATGTAAATTAAATAGGATTGGCTCTAATGTATTCTAGATTATTTTAGATCCTGACTGCTGTTGAGATTATCTGAGCACTTGAGTGGAACACAATGGGATATGACTGGGAATGGTGGACATGACTCTTGACTGTCTGTCCTGGTTTTGGCTGGATAGAGTTATTTTTCTTCCCAGGAGCTAGTATGGGGCTGTGTTTTGGATTTGTGCTGGAAACAGCATTGATAAGACAGGGATGTGTTAGTTACTGCTAAGCAGTGCTGACACAGAGCCAAGGTCTTTCTGCTCCTCATGCTGCCCCACCAGCGATGGTCTGGGGGGCACAAGCAGTTGGGAGGGGACACGGATGGCACAGCTGACCCCAAGTGTCCAAAGGGATGTCCCGTACCATGTGACATCATGCTCAGCAATAAAGCTGAGGGAAGGAAGAGGAAAGGGCAGAGAATGTTTGGAGTGATGGTTTTTGTCTCCCCAGTTAACTGTTATGTGTGATGGAGCCCTCCTTTCCTGCAGACGGTTGAACACCCACCTGCCCACGGGAAGTGGGGAATGAATTCCTTGTTTTGCTTTGCTTGTGTGCGCAACTCTTGCTTTACTTACTAAACTGTCTTATCTCAGCCCACGAGTTTTCTCAATTTTACTCTTCTGATTCTCTCCCCCATCCCACTGGGGCGGCAGTGAGCAAGCAGCTGCATGGTGCTTAGTTGCCAGCTGGGGTGAAACCACGACACTGTCCTTGGAATATACAGTTGAAGCATTGCATCCCAGAACTGCGACAGTGCTGTGGTAGATTAAAAGATCTATGTATAAGTCAACTGTATCAATAGCTCTGTTTTTCAAGTTGACGTAACTGTCAGAGTGTTGAGTAGTACAGGGATGATAGTTCCTCAGTTGCCCATCCCAGATACAAAGTAAAATATTCTAAATAAATATGAATGATTATTAAATAATATGCTTATTATATTTCTGTCTGCCTGATCTCAAACAGATTTGAAGAGCCTTTGGCCAATTTACTGAATGAACAGCACCGGACGGTGAAGGAACAGCTTGAGCAGTTGAGAATGAAAAAGTCCTCGATCAAGCCACCACAAGAGATAGAAAAATCAAAACCTCAAAATGAGAAGCCTCTCCAGAGCCTTGTTCTGGACAGTATGCAAAGAAAGAGGCTCCAGCAGCAAATGCAACAGGTAATAAAGTGTTATCTGGTCTGACCTAGTGAGTATTTGCTGTATGCTGTGGGGGGCAAGGAAGCCAATGGTACAGCATGCAGTTTGGCATTCTTCCTTGAAGAAATTAATTGAGAAAGCTACCTTTGAAGCTGGAGCTTTAATGGGTGATACTTACATGCCTGATTCCACACTGAAAGACAACTTGAATTGAATGTGCTTATTTCTTGGCATCTGTATTGTTCTGATGCGAGGTAGCTGCATTGGCCATGTTTGAATTCTGACTGCAATCAGTCAAACTCCTCTGTTTTCGCCAACTTCTTTATTACTTTCTGAGAATATTACTCTTGATGTAGTTTGGATTCTTTTTTTCCTCCTCCTACCATACAAAACCGTGTAGAAATTCAGTTTGAACATTTGCAAAGGTGTCAGCAGCATAGATGAGAAGCTGTACTGAGAGAATCTTTTTCCATATCCATGCAAAGTTCAAGAGGACTTCTTCTCAAAACTTGAAACTTACCATCAATGCGATGTTGAAGTACACTGGTTTTGTGTGAACTTGATACAAGTCTTGCTGAGTAGTTGTTTATTATTCTGCATACCTCACACAGTGTCACGTCTTGGTCTGTGACAGCAAGGAGAGGACACAGACCTCTGAAACACAAGCTAAAGAAATGGATCTTGCATTAGACGTGTAGAGTAAATGACCTTTTTAATTTTTCAGCTGCAGAGCAAGAGGTATGATGTTCATGTGCATATGGGCAGTTCTGATAGCTGAAGTCCTTGTTTCTGAAGAAATACTTAAGTATTTAGTTAGAAAAAAATGTCCTTTCTGTATTGATGGTTGTTATGAGACTTTGGCACAAAAGCTAGGAAACTGCCCTAAGACTTAGGTGATGTGTTCAAAATTTGTGTAATAAACTTCCTGCCAGTGGATATTAAAGTTTCCCCTCAGTTTTCTATTGCTTAAAAGTTTTTTTTTTTTTCAGTCAGAATGTGATTTTTGAGGTGCTCAGGAGATATTTCTTGTGCCTCTATACTTATGCTTTCTAGTTTCTTGGATTTCTGATACACTGAAAAAAACCATTTGTCTGATTTTATTCTTCAAGCATGTTCAGCTTCTGACTCAAATCCATCTTCTTGCAAGTTCCAACCCTGCTTTAAGTTCAGAGGCCAGTACTACCAGGATGTTTTTGGTAAGGATATGTCTAAAATCAGAGCTACATGAATTGTAATGATTGCTGGTCACTGGAGATATTCAGAGAGCTTAATTGATTTGACTGATCCCATTAAATTGAGAGAGACTACCAATCAATAAGGGAATGATGTTGTTAGCCTACTATGAACGTGCTCAGTACTTGGAGAAATAATTTACATTGTGCTGACTAATAACAGTGTTTTGAATTGGCATGTCTTTGGATTTTTTTTTTATTGTTTTCTTGGAAATACTGAAAACAAAGTTCAAAAAATACAGCTTTTGTAATTAGTGACCATTCTGTGACCTTGAAAGGTTCTGGAAAGTGGGGGAATTAAAAAAAAAAAATATTCCTCTGATTGTTGCTAGATTTGTAAAAATAAGACCAGTAACACTCTACTTTTTTACGCTTGTCACTTCACCAGCTTTTATTATTTTGCATTATAGGATTACATGTATTTGTTCTCAACCTTCCATTTGAAGGTATGTTCTCTTAGCTTTTTCTGTGTTTGACTTTGCAGAGTGAGCTTGGTAACTTTGCTCGAAGCTCTACACTCCTTCGTCAGTCATTCAATCCCAAGTTTCAAACAATGTTCCAGCCATGTAACTTGAAGGGAGCACTGCAGCTCATTGAAGATTTTCATGCCCAAGTCCAGGTGGACTGGAGCCCTCGCAAAGCTGTGAAGAAGAGTGGTATGTACTAGAAGGGACAAGAGGTGGGAAGGCATTGACAGTGGGACTTCTCATGCGATGAGATATGGTTCAGACTGCTGTTTCGAATGAATTTATTTTTATTTTTTTAATCTTTTGAGGTATTTTTAGATAAAACTATCCACTTTATTGACTACCTTTTGGCTTCTTAAACTTGCAGCACAGTAAAGCATGTTATATGAGCTGTTGACTTTTGTTTGACATCATAGCCCTGCCATTTATTGTTCTGCATTGATGTTTTCAGCCGCAGAAGTCCATCAAGAAACTATGAAACTGGAAATAATTGTTCCAAATGTGTTGGTTAACACACATCAAGGAAATACTCCCTTCATTGGAGTATTTTAGTGAAAAAAAAAAAAAGCTCTAAACTATTGGTTTCAAATATTTGGTTTGTGATTTTTGTGCTACCTGGAGGGTGAACTCACTTGAAATAAACAGAGCTTTTTAAAAGTTCCTTTTCATTATAGAGCAAAAGATAAGGTAGAAGGGGAAAGTAATTTTACCTTTTGCTGATGTAAACTTAAGAGCAAAAACTAGAAAGTATGCAAATTCTAAAAACTGGGGAGAAAGTCTCTCTCTTTGCAGTGCAGGGAGTAAAAGAAACAGTGTTTCTAAGAAGTCACTTATGGAAAACATTATTTGTCCATGTATATGTCTATCCTTATCTGTTAATTCTTTTCACAGGCAATGAATTTCCATGTTTGCCGAAGCAAGTGGCATGGATTTTGGCAACAAGGAGAGTCTTCATGTATCCAGAGTTACTGCCAATATGTTCCATGAAAGCAAACCCTCCCCGGGACAAGATTATCTTCACCAAGGCAGAGGACAAGTAGGTGCTTAGAATTATTGAATAAAATGCATACAGATGATTCTTTGTTACAGAGAATTTCTAGGATGCAAACTTTCAGGATATCTGTGTATTGTGCAACAGCACATCCAAATAGCAATCTTGCTGTACTGTCTAAAAGACTTTTTTATCTCTTTTTTTTTTCCCTTCCTCCCTCCCTTCTTCCCTTCCTCCCTCCCTCCCTTCTTCTTCAGTTTATTAGCTTTAGGTTTGAAACATTTTGAAGGGACAGAGTTCCCAAAGCCTTTGATCAGCAAGTATCTCTTGCCAACAAAAACTGCCCACCAGCTTACAGTGCGAATCAAGAACCTCAATATGAATCGAGCCCCTGATAATATCATCAGAGTAAGTGATGATTGTGGTTTGGTTTCTTTTGGATTTGTGTTTGTTATGCAAGAAGAGATGTGCTGTTTGTTCCAAGGACCTTTTTGTATATTTGCTGATGCTTTCTTAAAAGAAAATGTCATCCTTTTTAAAGAAATCCTCATTGCTAATAAAAGACCTTATTCTCTGTACTTTGCAAGTGCTCATATTACTATTTTGACTCTTTAGAGCCCGGCACTTGCAGACAGTCCTAGTACAACTGTGGCTTCAGTAATCCTGAGAAATTCATACAAATAAACTTTGAGTAGTGAAGCTTAAACAAAAGTGCTGTGTCCAGTCAGGCTGAAGGTTCAGCTGGCTAAATATCCTGTCCCGTATGCTAACGGCCACTGCTGAAGGGAGAATAAGAACCAGAAGCACTTAAAGCAAGTATGCCTACACATCTGCTAGGACTTCGTGCTTGCTTTCGAGAGAAACCACAATGGCAGTGAGCTCTTGTTCGGCCTTTATTCTTTTTTTAATGTTTCTGTGGGTAGTGCCGTATTAAAGTAGTAGTGATGAGAATCGCTTTATTCACGTGAACACTTTTACGGAGCACAGTCCTTATCCTACATCCCAGCGGTCACTGGACAGGTGATCTGACCACAGTCATCTTGTCTTGCATTCTCTCCTGTCTCCATGTAGTACTATAAAAAGACAAAACAGTTGCCCATTCTGTTCAAGTGCTGTGAGGAAATCCAGCCTAATGAGTGGAAGCCACCTGTGGAGAGAGAAGAACATCGCCTGCCATTTTGGCTAAAGGTAGTTTCTGCTATTCTTCATCCAGCATAGGGGGTTTTGTTGTTGGTGGTTGGTTGATTTCTTTGGGGATTTTTTTTTGTTTGGGTTTTTTCTTTCTTTCTTTCTTTCTTTCTCTGTGCAGCCTAGGTCCAGAGTGGGTTGTTTGGTTAGCCTGTAGCTCTGAAGTCAAAAGGCAGTCTGGTTGTATTGCATGGGAGCCTGTGTTATCCTGAGCCTAGTTTGTAAACGTAGCAATAACAGTAGTGCTTAGCAACTTACTCTTGGTGCTTGTCTGCCCAGCTGCAGCACAGGATTGAAGTTATCATGCATGTACAGTGTGTGTTGTCACATCTGTGTTTTGCTACATGGGTGTATTTCCCATTTCTCTGTTTTGATGTGTTGATTTTGTTATCTGGCTTTGTTAATTTGTTAATCGACATAGTCTGACCCTTGCCTGATGGTCAGCAGTGTTGCCACCTTTCCCACTGTATTACAGCCTCGAGAGAGGGAGTGTTCTTCCCCTTCAAAACCTTACCTTCTGAGAGGAAAGAAGAAATCTGGGGATTGGGGTGGGTTTTGTTAAGGTTACCTTCACCTGGAGTATGGCTGTTATTTTTGTTGTACCCAAATGTCTCACACTTTTTCAGGATTCTTTCTCTGAGACTCTTTGCACAAGGAAGACTAAGTTGGAGGTGCAGTAACCGTGCTTGAGAGTCAGGCAAGGAGGACTGTGCCTGAGGAAAGAATTAAACTCAGATGTCATAAAATCCAGTTCTCTTAGTAGCCCGTTGTATGTAATTGTTACAGTGAAGCTTCCTTCCCACAAAATCTTTTATTTACTAAAGGAACCTTTATAAAGCAGTTCATTTCTGTTGTTTCTTTCAGACTCTTGGATTCTTTTGAAGGCTTTGGAGTAAAACTCATGAATATAAAGTAATGTACAATGGTATAAAGTAAATAAAAAAAAAAAACACACTTCACTTTCAGAAGCAAGTTGCTGTCTGTCACCTTCTGTGGTGCTGTTTGAAAGTGGTAATAGGGGAATAGCCTATGGACTGGACTAATAAACTCTTTTTCCCTTTAGGCAAGCTTGCCCTCCATTCAGGGGGAACTGAAGCAATTAGCGGAAGATGCCAGGGAGATGCCAGGTTCACCTGATGCAGAATCTGTCTTTATGGGGACAGGAAAGGAAACTTCAGACGCAGAATATGATGAAAAATACCCTCTACTCATGCCAAAGGGACTAGTACTGACCTTAAAGCCCCTTGCCAATCGATTCTCTAGGAGAGCATGGAGGAGGCAGAGGTCTTCAGCTCTGAAGCCTGTCCTCATTCGACCAAGTCCTTGTCTGCAGCCCAGTTCCAACACTATTAATATCCAGAAAACTGTGAAGTTGTCCCAGTCAGAAGCTCCTCCCAGCAAAGTTATGGTTCAGATTCCTCGGCTAATCCAGCCAGCTACAGTTATGCAGACGGTGCCGGGAGTGCAGCCTTTGAATGTTCCAGCAGTGGTAGGAAGTGGGGATGGCTTGGAATTTCAGAATGTGCTGTCCACTTTGCATTCGGACTCCAGACAAGCGTTCTCAGCTGCTGTACCGCCAGCTCTAGTGTCCTCGAATCCAGTCACTTTTCAGCCAAAACTGATGTTGCCAGCTTTGGCTGGAGCAAAAATACGCAAGCCTTGCGTTCGTAAGGGATACCAAAAGAAAAAAGGGACAAAATCTGCCCCACTGATAAAGACTTCACCTTTGATTCAGCCATCTCCTGTCATCCTCACTGTACCTGCTACCACAGTGAAAGTGGTTAATATAGGCAATGGTTGCAATATGATTCAGCCCATAAATACAACAGTCGGTAGAGGCACTCAGGCTATTCCAGTTACAACCTTATTGGTGAATCCATCTACTTTCCCGTGTCCATTAAATCAGCCTCTAGTGACTTCTTCAATCCCTTCATTGTTAGTCACTCCTAACCCTGTTAGTCTTTCTGCATCATCTGTTGGTGAAAATGGAGAACAGCTGAATTTGGTTCCTTCCTGCTCTGCTGGAAACAACAAAAATACCTATCCCACCATAGAGCCCAAGGTTGAACCCCCAGAGCTGTACGTTTCATGCTCCGCCGTCTCCCCCAAGGAGCGTAGTACAAGTCCTGGCACTTCAAATAACAGCAGTCAGGAAAAAGTAAATAAGAGTGACTGCTGTAGCTGGACTGTGGTAGAAGGAGACAAGAACGCTTCAGAGCCATTGTCTGTGGACCTTTTGCCTCATTTAGAAGATCCAGATGAAACAGTGAAAACTGAGCCTGAAGATTCAAATGATGCTAGCAAGGAAGTGAATCTGGTACAGAAGAGGGATCTTTTATGTGGTGAAGTGAAGGAGGAATTCATGCTGGATCTTGGCCAGGAGCTGAACATGGAGGCTGTGTGTTCATGTTCAAATGACCCGAAAGAAATTAAAAAAGAGCATACTTCGTGTGAGGAGAAGGGAGAAGAAGAACGACGGGCTTTGCAGTCGTCTCCTCAGGGTGAACAGCAGATGGATGCAGGTGGTGTTGCTGGAACACAAGTAAGCAGTGAGTCTCCAAAGAATCTTTCTTATACAGCAGATGTTGAGGCAGAATTTAGTAGTCCACTAGGAAGACCAGAGGATTCGTCCAGTATAGATGGCCAGTCTGTTGGGACACCAGCTGGCCCTGAAGCTGGAGGAGAGAGAGAAGGGCAAGAAGAAGAGGAAGAAGACGACTTTGATGATTTTACACAAGATGAGGAGGAAGAAATGTCATCAGCCTCAGAAGAATCTATTCTTTCAGTGCCAGAACTTCAGGTAAAAGCAAACAAAACTTTAAGAAACTTGCTGATGACAAATATTGGTATCCCGAAACACCCTAGTGGAGTCAGGGCAAATCACCATTTGAAGCCAATTGGAAGGATGGACTGTTAACTATATAATAGCATGGTATTGTGCTGTTTTACAGAGAAATTGCACACCATGTTTTTCTGAGAAGATTTTAAGTCCAAACTAAAGGAATATCTTGAAAATACACAAATTTAAATTCTGCAGAGTTGTAAGGACTTCCTCAACTGAGGCTGTTCTTTAAGTGAAAATTATTTTCCAGGTCACAATTACAGCAAGCCTTTAAGGATTCCTGTCTAACTTAAGGCTTTTATAAGTGGCAGATTCTGCAATTTAATTTTGTGCGTGATACAAAAATAGGCAGTTCTGGTTGTTGAATTCTGTCCCTTCAGTAGAATCCTCTAGTTGGTCAGATGTTGATCTGTGAAATTGGCTGTTAGAATTATGAGTGAGCTAGTTGCTGAATGACTTTAAAACAAACACTGAAAGAAGACAATGTGGCATTTTTGTTGTTGTTGTTGTTGCTTTCTAAGGAGACAATGGAAAAACTTACTTGGCTTGCAACGGAGAGACGTTTAAGCCAAGAAGGAGATTCTGAAGAAGAGAATTCCCAGGAGGAGAACTCTGAGCCGGAGGAGGAAGAGGAGGAGGAAGGGGAAGGAATAGAGAGTTTACAGAAGGATGATGAAATATGTGGCGATATATCTGAGGAACCTAAATCTGCTTTCACATTGACAAAGACAGCCCCACAGGTGGAAGCCCACAGAATGCCAGCAGGTAAGTTCTGTGGATTTCTTTTGACAGAGGGCGTGGGGAAATAGAGCTGCTCTCTGCATTAAAAGCAAAACAATGAGAAAGCTTTATCTGGGTTTAATTTCACTTAGTGTATTTTGCTTAGTGATGCTTTCCATCTGGAAATTAAATTTTGCAGCACCGTCACAATTCTATAAAAACAGTTCTTATCATAGAAACCCTTGTGTATGTGAACCGAGTGTCTTCAGTCCATTGTAATGCATTTATGCTGCAGAAATTTGCAGATTTCTGTCAGCTAATACCCAATACCTATATAAGAACAATATTAAGTAGTCAAATCTTTGCTAAATTGAATTTTGTGTTATAAGGTCATGTTGGGGTAGCAAGTGGCAGACGAATTTGAGCAGCCCATTAGGCCAACAGATTCCTAACCTAAAGACATAAAAACTGTGATGTAGCAACTCTTAGTACACTATTTCATTCCCTATTATGTGACATCATTTATTTATCTGCGATGTTAACTCTACTTACGTAAATAATAAGCTAAAAGAATAATTTGCAAGTGTTACAGCCAGCTCTGATGCTTGTATCTTATCTGTGTTCACGCATTATGCTTTTTTTTTGCTCTGGTATGCAGGAGATGTATCTATTAGTTCTCAGTAGATTCTAGCTGAGTAACAGCTAACATGGGTTTGTTGCTGTATCCAGAGATTTTTCCCATTGGACAGCAAAAAAAAAAATAGCCAGTTTAAAATACGTTAGCCAGCCTGACTAATGAAAAACACACTGCTCATACACTTACAGGAGAGCGTAAACAGTTAACTCATCACTGACTTTGAAAACCTACTTTTCTATTGCAACATTGATCTAGAGGAGTAGTAGTCTGCCAGCCGAGGGAATGTATGAAAAGTACCTGGACAACTTGCTTTGTGCTTCTTCACAGGTGAAAATATGAAAGCCCCTGGGAAGAGCAGGAGCTCCCACAGAACCAGAAATAAGAGGGGCCGGGCTCGTGCTAGCAAAGATACATCTAAGCTGCTCCTCTTGTATGATGAAGACATCCTGGAGAGAGATCCCCTGCGGGAACAGAAGGATCTGGCATTTGCACAAGCCTATCTAACCAGGGTACACCAGACCAGATTGTAACCCAGAAATAGGAACATTGGACACTTTGAGTCCTCTAACATGGTTCATGCCTGAGCCACGTAACTGCCAGTTCTGAGTGTACTGGATCTGGCTGGGATGGAGTTATCTTTCTTCATAGCACCCATATGGTGGTCTTTTACTTATTAAACTGTGTTTATCTTGACCTACTAGTTCTCCTGCTTTTGCTCTTCCTCTTCCCTCCCCTGTCCAGCTTGGGGAGGGCAAGGAGTGCGTGGCTGTCGGGGGGTGCTCAGCTGCTGGCTGCAGTCAGTCCACGATACGGGGCCTCTTTTAATTTCAGAATTTCATAGTCATGGATTTGGTTCCCTTCTCTCTTGTGAGCAGTTCAAATTTATCTTTAAGGAAGAGACTTGGTTGGCTCAACAAAACTGGAAGCACTGTGTAAATTCTGAGTAGCAAGAGATCAAAGATTACTAAATTAACTTGTTTTCTTCCTGGATGTTATGTAGTCTTGTAAACGTCTGTTGCTTTTTCCAGGTGCGTGAAGCCTTGCAGCATGTTCCTGGAAAGTATGAAGACTTTCTGCGCGTTATCTATGAGTTTGAGATTAGCCCAGACAAGCGAACAGCTGTGGATCTCTATTCCACTTTACAAAAACTGTTGCACGACTGGCCACAGTTGCTCACAGATTTTGCTGCCTTTCTTCTACCAGAACAAGCTTTGGAGTGTGGCCTGGTAGGTATAATGAAAGGAGGAGACCAAATTTTAAGCAGGCAATGTGAACATTTGTGGGAGTGAAAGAATAATACTAAGTATTACTGTGGAGATTTGGCCTTTCCCAGCTACATCACAGAACCCGTCTGCAGAGACAATGTGCAGCAAGTGGAATGGTTCCCTTGTCTCACAAATCTGCCTTCCACTTTGTAAGATATAGGTTTTCACCTGTTACATTCTTTCTGGATTTTCCTCTTATGTGCGTATGGCTGAAGCAAAACTTTATAGCTCATGTAAGTCTTGTTTCTGTTCCTCCACCTCTTCCTGGTTTTGCAATGGGTGTCAGCGCAAATGGAGAACAAATAACAAGGCAGGCGTTTTATAGCTTGCTTAAGCCAACTAGAGATGCTTGGAAATATATTCTTGAATCTGAGGGGTGAATCTTTTTCTTTTGGTCAGTTCGAAGAGCAGCAAGCATTTGAAAAAAGCCGGAAGTTCCTCAGGCAGCTGGAGATTTGTTTTGCTGAAAATCCTGCCCACCATCAAAAGATCATCAAAGTTCTGCAGAGCTGTGCAGACTGCCTCCCCCAGGAGATTGCAGAGGTAATCGGACATCCAGGTATCTCCTTGGTCTCAAAACCCCGGGAATGGCATTAGCTAACCTGCTTTACTGCTCTTTGAGACCACAAGAGTTCACCAAGTGCAATCTCCCTCTGTGGGGCATGGTAAAGAATGGAAGCTGCCTCTTCGAGAGGCTTTACAATTAACTGGCCTGTGTGTCTCCTTTCTCCTACCTCCACCTTGCTCTTATCACCTTGCGGGTGAAATTTTAGCTTAGTACCTCCTACAGAGTCTGCCTAGAATTTTGGAGGGATATTTCTATGCTAATTTGATGGCTGGTTGTGGAATGATCTTAAAATAGTGATGAAGGGGTACCAATGCAAGCATAAACTTCCGTGTTGGAGGTGTAATAAGCCTTGATGTTCTACTCGATTTGAGAAATCCTGAGAAGAATGTCACGACATGGAATGAAACTGATTTTTCTCTGGATTTCTCTCTTTCAGCTGAAGACCCAAATGTGGCAACTGTTGAAAGGACACGACCACTTGCAGGATGAATTCTCCATTTTCTTTGATCACTTAAGGCCCTCAGCCAGCCGCATGGGAGACTTCGAGGAGATCAACTGGACAGAAGAGAAGGAATATGAGGTGGAGCAATCTTTTCCCCAAGACCAGAGACAATGAAAGCAGAGATACTAGAGATGTTTGAACTTGAACTCAAATTGAGGCTGCATTTCCAGAGAGAAGGAAGCAGCAGGGTGGGATAGGTGTTGGTGGACTGAAGTTAACTTTTCAATTTATTTTACAGTGTTTATGTCTTCGTTTATGTCTTTTCTAACATAATTGAACTTTTCATCTCCTGGAGCTGAGCTCAATATTCAGAAATTCATGGGGAAAATGAAGTTGGATGTGCTGAAGAGCAGTCATGATAGAGCATCTTTTCTGTGTTTTTTTTTGTAGTTTGATGGGTTTGAAGAGGTGTCTTTGCCAGATGTAGAAGAGGAGGATGAACCACCCAAGATGCATGCAGCCTCAAAAAATAAGAAGCGGAAAGAGACTGGAGGCCAGAATAATGACAAGGTGGGCCTGGGGTATCTCACTAGTCCACACATCCTGACTCTGAGCAAATGCATGCCCATGAGGATAAACATGTCTTACCGAGAGACATGACAACGGCCTAAAAAGATTTGAAGAAAGGGGATCGAAATGTTTCCATTGTGCTTCGCTTGCTAGCAGCGTAATTGCTTTAGTTCACTCCAGGTGTGCGCAGAGTGCCACTCAGCCCTTCCGGGCTCTCTCTGGGGTTAACCTTCCCCTGACTGTCATCTTTGTGTACAATGCACATTTGTCAGCTGGAGTATGTCTGTTTCCAGGA
Organism: Ibidorhyncha struthersii; assembly: GCA_013398815.1. Lineage (NCBI taxonomy): Eukaryota > Metazoa > Chordata > Aves > Charadriiformes > Charadriidae > Ibidorhyncha > Ibidorhyncha struthersii. The sequence continues at coordinate 160,904 of VZSZ01011814.1, read as the reverse complement.
GGTCGAGTGGGTAGATGGGATGAAGGAATGTTCTTGCTCCTGCCATGAAGGGAGTAGCGATCTCAAGCTAAAGAAAAGCAAAAGGAGGACCTGCAGCCATTGTAGTAGTAAGGTTAGTTGATAGGCCAAGTCATTGGAGTGGTGAGTGGAAAGTAGAGTCCTGCCAAGAGTCCCCCTGTTGTGATGATGTGTTCAGCCTTGGGCCTCATGTCTCCAAAATAACGTGTTGAGGAAGAAAATAAATCAAAAGATGACCAGTAGTGTCTCCCTCTTTGGAGCTCTGACTGCACAACCTGGCCTTCCCCTCTTTGTCTCCTGCTCACTTTCTACTGCCCCTTCTCGCTGTGCTCAGTAGTGTTAGTTTTGATGTTCTTTTGAGTTAAGTATAAGCTTTTCTAGTGGAAGATGCTTGTGTGGCCACTATGTGAAAAGAACTGTGCCTGTTCATAACAATAAAAAAGATTCAGCTTTCTAAATGCAAACATATTGCCAAACCGAAGCCTTTGGTAGGGTCAAGGAATGCTTTGGAAGCAAAGGCCAGACTGTTGGGTCTGGACTGCTATACCATATCTGTAATTGTATGTCTATATATTTATTTGCAGGTGTGTGAAAACAAATTTTATAAAAATAAAGATTCTCAAGAGCTGACTGCAAGCCTTGTTCAACAAGAATCAAGTCCTCAGCCTGAAGGGAAGGATTCTGGCATGTCTAAGGAACCTGCAGAAGAAAGCCTGGAGAACAGAGATGAGGGAGAGGAAGTCCAGAGCAGAACAAAAGCCGTATCCAGGAAAGTGGACTCTCTGGCTTCAGGTATGTGAAACTCTTGTCTACAGACAGGTATGTCATTGATCTCCGAACTGGTTCACATAAATGAAAATAGGTATAGGACTTTCTAATGCAAATTTATTGAGATAATGAAAACTTTTAATAATCTTTTTTTCATTTTTTTCCTTGTGTTCATCCACTCTGGATGCTCTGAACGTGCATATATCCAGAGCATTCTCTTCAAAAAAAGCTGTCCTGACTAGAGAAATAGTTTCCCCTTTTCAGAATGTTTGCTCCATTGAAGCTTCTGCTGCTAGCATACTAATCCAATTCCCAGTACCACTGGTCCATGATACTGGTAGGGTTTTTTTTTCCAGTTTTCATTTTAGCACAGCAGTTCACAATCACCATCTGTCCAATCTTTTAAATTATCTCCTTCATGTTACATGTGTTTTCCTTCGGCCTGGTACAGACAAGGGGAAACGTGATTACTGCAAGATAAACAACCTTAAAGAGATCTTGTCCTCCTTCACTGCTGTGATTGCTGGCTACCAACTTTTCAGAAGGGCTAGGCAAGGAAGGAGAGGTGGTGGAGTGGCCCTCTATGTTAGGGGCAGTTTTGAATGCCTAGAACTTAACAATGTGAATGACAGTGTTGAGTGTTTATGGATAAGAATCAAGGGGAAGGCCAACAAGGCAGACATCGTGGTGGAAGTTTGTTATAGACCCCCCAGTCAGGATGTAGAGGCTGATGAAATATTCTATAAGCAGCCAGCAGAGGTCTCACGATCGCTTGCCCTTGTTCTCATGGGGGACTTCAACTTCCCAGATGTCTGCTGGAAATACAACACAGCAGAGAGAGAACAGTGCCGGAGGTTCCTGGAGTGTGTGGAAGACAACTTCCTAACACAGCTGGTGAAGGAGCCAACTAGGGAAAGCGCCCTACCAGACCTACTGTTTGTTAACAGAGAAGGTCCTGTGGGGGATGTAAAGGTTGGAGGTCGTCTCGGGCAGAGTGATCACGAAATGGTAGAGTTTTCAATTCTTGGAGAAGCAAGGCAGGGAGCCAGCAGAACNCAAGTCCCAAAAAACGAGCCGATGGGGAAGATGACCAGCCTGGCTAAACAGAGAGCTTTGGCTGGACCTCAGGAGCAAAAGGAAAGTTTACACTCTTTGGAAGAGGGGGTTGGCAACTTATGAGGAATACCAAGACATAGTGAAGCTACGCAGGGAGAAAATTAGAAGGGCCAAAGCTCAAGCAGAACTCAGCTTGGCCACTGTGGTTAAAGGTAACAAGAAGAGGTTCTTTCAGTATATCAATAGAAAAAGCAAGATTAGGGAGAATGTAGGCCCACTGATGAATGAGATGGGTGCCCTAGTGGTGGAAGACACAGAGAAGGCGGAGTTACTGAATGCCTGTTTTTTCTTCGGTCTTCACTGCTAAAGCTGTCCCTCATGAATCCCAGACTCTGGAGGCAAGGGGGGAGGTCTGGAGAGAGGAAGATTTTCCCTTAGTTGAGGAGGACCGGGTTAGAGACCGCTTGGCTAAGCCGGATATCCGTAAATCCATGGGCCCTGACGGGATGCACCCACGAGTGCTGAGAGAGCTGGCAGATGCTATTGCTAGACCACTCTCCATCGTCTTTGAAAGGTCATGGGGAACAGGAGAGGTGCCTGAAGACTGTAGGAAGGCCGACATCACTCCAGTCTTCAAAAAGGGCAAGAAGGGAGGACCCGGGGAACTACAGACTGGTTAGTCTCACCTCTGTCCCTGGGAATGTAATAGAGCGACTCGTTCTGGATGCCATCTCCAAACATGTTGAAGAACAGGAAGTTATTGGAAGTGGTCAACATGGATTTACCAAGGGTAAATCGTGCTTGACCAATCTGATAGCCTTCTATGATTCTATGACTTCTACAGTCCTACAGGGGAGTTGGACTAGATGATCTCTAGAGGTCCCTTACCAACTCTGAAAATTCCGAGATTCCATGATTCCAGCAACCATGTCTCAGTTAATGCTGCGTTGGAGACAACGCAGAGGTTAAATAGAGTTGTTTCTGGTTGGCTGGATGAGGGGAGAGCAGTAGATGTCATCTACCTTGACTTCAGCGAGGCTTTTGACACTGTCTCCCATAACATCCTCATTATGAAGCTGAGGAAACGTGTGCTAGATGAGGAGACAGCGAGGTGGATTGAGAGGTGGCTGTGTGACAGAACTCAGAGGGTTGTGATTACCAGAGAAGTGTCAAGTTGGAGGCCCGTAACCAGCGGTGTCCCCCAGGGGTCAATACTTGGTCCAATCTTGTTCAATATATTCATCAGTGACCTGGATGAGGGGATAGAGTGTATCCTCAGCAAGTTC
>VZSZ01011814.1:131136-148406 GCA_013398815.1 Ibidorhyncha struthersii | reverse complement strand
CACGCCCCCCCGAGAGGCGGACACCGACAACCGACACCGATCAGGAAGGAGCCGCCTCCGCGGTCTTTATTGGCGCTACAGCGGCCCCGCCAGCCGCTCCAGCTGCCGCGGGTTGGAGCCGCTCAGGAACCGCAGCTCCGCTTTGCCGTCCTCCGTGCGCGCTGCGGGAGAGAAGGGACGTTGGGGACACCGGCTCCTGCGGGACACCGGGACCCCCCACGGCACACCCCGANAGCTGACCTTTCTCGTGCTGCAGCCACTTGCGGTCCAGGTAGTAGCCGTAGCAGCTCTCGAACTCCCGCGGGCTGTAGTTGGGGACCAGGATGGGGACAAAGGGGTCCAGCGCATCGAAGCCCTCCTGGAAGGAGAAGCGAGGGTGAGACACCCCCGCCATGGCCCCACTCCTCGCCCAGGGAGAGGACACGGCCCAGCCACCCGCAGGCTCCAGCAGAGCTCGCTCAGGGGAATAAGGGCACAGGGGACTGAACGGGGAGCGAAGGAATGTCTGCTGCACTGACCTGAAGGCAGCTATGGAATCACAGAACTGTCTAGGCTGGGAGAGTCCAACCATCAACCCAGCACTGCCAAGCCCACCACTAACCCATGTCCCTCCACACGTCTACCTGTCTTCTAAGCAGCTCCAGGGATGGGGACTCCGCCACCTCCCTGGACAGCCTGTTCCAATGCTGGATAACCCTTTCAGTGACAAAATTTCTCCCAATATCCATCCTAAACCTCCCCTGCTGCAACTTGAGGCCGTTTCCTCTTGTCCTACATCACCTGTTCCTAAGGAGAAGAGACTGACTCCCCCCTCGCTACCCCCTCCTTTCAGGGAGCTGTAGAGAGTGATAAGGTCTCCCCTCAGCCTCCTCTTCTCCAGGCTAAACAGCCCCAGTTCCCTCAGTCGTTCCGCATAAGACTTGTCCCCCAGACCCCTCACCAGCTTCGTTGCCCTTCTCTGGACACACTCCAGACCCTCAATGTCTTTCTTGTAGTGAGGGGCCCAGAACTGAACACAGTACTCGAGGTGGGGTCTCACCAGTGCCGAGTACAGGGGGATGATCACTTCCCGAGTCCTGCTCACCATGCTATTCCTGATACAGGCCAGGATGCCGTTGGCCTTCTTGGCCACCTGGGCACACTGCCGGCTCATACTCAGCCGGCTGTCAAAACTGCCTTCCCAAACCAGCAGTTCTGTTTGTTTCCCAATGTGAAAGGGAGAAAAAAAACAGGGGCTGTGACTCACCTTTCCCAGCAACTGCTGGGGCAAATAGGCAGAACTGGGTTTGAAGAGAGAGCCGGTCTGGCTGAGGGTTGCCACAATAGCACCTCCATTCTAAAAGGCAGATTAGAAACCTGTTCAGCTGCAAACAGAGCATTTGTGAACTAGGTACGGATTGACTTGAAACAAGTAAGGCATCTTCTTATTTGGTCTTATAGTTACTTCAATTCCAAAATTCTATATAATGGACCTCTTGTAATGCTCCTACCTACCTTAACCCTGGCTACTCCAAGTACACCTGCGGCACAGGGAGTATGTAGCCAGTGTTTCCAGGGCTGGCATTCAAATGTGGCATTTCTACCTATAAATGGCTTTCTATTGACACAACTTTAGAAAGGACTTTTCTACATACTTTTAAAGTTGAAGACTACCCGTTTGAGATACTAGCATCCAGGGGATTGAAAAAGAAGCAGAAGGAGCTGTTCTCCTATAGCAAAACGTTTAGAAACTAGAAGTTCTCATTAGTTCAAAAATCGTGAAGTGTCCTAAGGGTTATTAACTACCTCTAGCTTAGGTAGCATTTGGCACAGTAATCAAGAAAAGCATTGTTATGTATTTGACCTGTTCTTACTCTCTTCGGGTGATGTCAGAAACACTGATGAGAGACTAACCCTTAACAGTTGCGCTGTGCTCCTCCTCTCCTTTGCTGAAGGGACAGTGGGATGCTGGATTTGTAGCTTTACGCCTATCAGCACGTAGCTGTAATTGCCAAGAATAACACACCCAAAGCTACAGACCAAACTCACCCAATCATTCATCATCATCTTCCTTAGATTGTACACAAGCGTCAGCTCCTCTGGAGAAACCTGGTGAAGATTGTGTGAGTTTTTTTGCCAGCAGTTTCTACCCAAGACATACATTTCTCTCCCCTACTTTAAATCAGACTGGAGGGATCATTTGCATCATGTAGGTGCATTTTTTTCCTTGCTTTTACTTAGCACTGTAGCATTCAGCCTCAGTAACTTCACACAGAGAAATGCCCCAACCTTTCCTGCTATAACAAGATGTATATGCACTTTTTTTCTTACTGAGAGAACTTTCTTCAGTAAAAAATTGTCTAAAGCATAATATGAATTTTGCAGGTTCCTCCAAGCTAGCAAAGCCAAATATACGTCTTTCAGGGATTACTATAGAACTTAACAATTAACAGAGCACCCTCCCCTGCTCTCCCTTGCAGTAGGAATGCAGAAATATCATCAGAGCAGATCACTTCTTACGGGGCTTTTGTCTTCCTTCTTTAATGTCGTCCTTCCCCAGAGCGCGTTGACGCCGTCCACTGCCACAAGAAGTCGGAATGAGCCAAGATGACATTGCTGCTTAATCTCTTTCAGCACAACCCCTACAGCATCGCTGGCATTTCTCACGCGAGCTAAACCCTTTAAATAGGAAAAGGCACATAACTCAGGTTGGTTTTCTTGCTACTATATAATGCTGGCAACTTTAGGCACTGTCTGCCCTTTCTAAGGGAGAAGGAAGATAAAATGACAGTCGACGGTCTGTTTGTTCCTTTCAAAGGAGCAATCTGGTCTAAGGTACCCAGCATCAAAGACAGAGGAACTTTCAAATTCTAATTTTTGCTTCCACCCAAGTTCTCTGTACAACTCCCATCACCTCTTCCACAACATTTTTTGCAGCCACCTTGTTGATAGGGAAATGCCTTCCATTTCCTAGAACTCATATGTGTAAGATCTTTAGAAGCAATTTGTTCTACACACACAATGATGGGATCTTCTGATAAAAGATGAGACAAAGCCAGAAGCCATTTTTATTCCTTACCTGCTCCACCACTTCACCCAACGGTCTGCCTGCCTCAGTGCTTTCTCGTTTGCCCCACGTGTATTTTTTTTGTGTTTTTATCTGCAGTTAAGAGAACGACGATTAGATTGGGAACTACGTAGTGCAAAGGCAGCTCGGGAAGTCTGGATGGCAAGATTCCTAGCCAGCAGTAAAGGCTAGTGCAGAATCTGGGAGAGGTATTCATTGCAAATAGCCATCCCCACGGTGGGGATTTGAAGTACATTTTTTTCTACAAAAATCAAATTCCAGTGAAGGGGAGGGTTTCTGGGTTTGCATGCAATAATACACGAAGCATTTCTCTAAAATGAGCAAATCTAGAATTCATGTCAAGGTGCAGCCCCCGACAGGCTCTACAAACCTCTTTTAGGAAGCGCTCATTTGAGGTTTTAAAGTTCTTGAGCCAGAAAGATGCTTGCAAAGGCTGGTCAAGCCGTTCTTTGTTGTAGGAAGACTGCATAAGCTCCCTGCAGTTTTTCACCCACAGATGAGCTGTAAGCAAAATAAAACAGACGCTTTTTTTTTAGTCAAAATAATTGTATGAGTTGGGGGGTGTGGGGTGTGTTTGTATCTCTTATCCTTATTCTGCTAACTGGTAAGATAAGAATGCCGTCCTTAGAGGAGAAGACTCTCCCTTGAGAACAGAGGAGGTCGCACAGACCCACACGCAGTACATCTGTCACACTCCGTAACAACGGGGAAAAAAGACTGACTATAATAAACATGTTGAGAGCAGGTGAAAATAACTGTAATTATGTTCTACTTTATTCTGGGGGGTTGTGCTTTATAAGCCTTCTCCACGATGGAAAAACAAATGTAATTTGCTGTGGCCTACCCTACGCCTTTCTCCTGAAGCAGCATCTTGCGGATCAGCACATGTATTTGCTGTAGTAACGCAGACAGGGCAGTGCTCTTACCGTCCGGGATGTGCAGCACCAGCCAGCCTTGCCTTGTGCAGTAGTGAACCACGTGACAGAGAGTCATGGTTTTCCCTGTTCCTTTCTCACCGTCTCCAACACAGACTGTCAAGGAAAGTCTCAAAAAAAACCCGCTTCCACTTCTACTTGACTGTAATTCTTTTGCAAAAGGCGTAAAGGAAGTTTCAAAGTCATAAAAGCAAGGATGGCATTCCAACATACCTTTGTTCTGCAGCAAACTTAGCCTAAAGAGTTCCTTCTCCCCTCACCCCACAACACAGGACTCATGATTCCCATTCCCTTAGTTGTGCTGATAGCCCTGTTTGTAGATCTATGCATTAAGCCAAATCTGGCCAGAATAAAAGTATACAAGCGTCATGAACTCCTCAGACTAGCTTTGCCGACAACAGACACGTGGCAGAACCACTTCCTGAAGAGTAAACCACAGTGGCCAGCATAGGATCAAAACATCAGCTGCTTGTATTTAACTTGCATTCTACCGTCAAGATAAAAGATACAGATCACGTATCTGACAGCTGGGTGTGCAAAGTTGGAGCTTTTCAGGTAAGTGAAAAGTTCTAGAGCTGGTTTTCGCACCATCAGGCAGGCTTCATTGAAGGTCTTAATCTGAGAAAAGGAACAGAGTATGAACAAGACACCGGGTGCTGGCACACCACTGCTAATCCTGGTGACTCCATCTCTGACCGGTACTGTGCGGGGTCTGAATGTCCACTGCCCTCCCCATGTCCACCAGGCCAGTCTGTCATCAGAGAAGTCTATCAGGTTAGTCAGGCTTGACTGCCCTTTGCTGAAGCCTTGGTACTGACTACCCCTGATTACTTTCTTGTCCTTTGTGTGCCTGGAAACAGTTTCCAGCGTTAGTTGTTCTGTCATGTTCCCAGAGGTCGAGGGGAGGCCGAGCGGCCTGCCAATGAATCAGACATCAACCACCTAGAATTACTAACTCACAGTAAGAAATCTGTTCCTAACCTCAAGTAGGCAGTCTGCGTTAGCTGCTTACAAAGCCTGATCCAGTCACAACATTATCTGTCTCACAACAGAAAGCAAAAGGCAAGATTTTTTTTGTTGCTGATATAAACTTATTTCATGAGACGCCTGTTTCATACAGAAATGTAATTGTGGAAAATATTTCCGTAATGCATTATGTACTCAGAAGTTAGACATGAAAAATACATGTTGCCTAAGGTGGAATCCTCACACCCTTCTGCCACTATTCTGGTTAGATTGACTCATATCTTTTAGATATAGAAAATAACAGTAAGGACCAGGAATAACTGCATTCTTTCAGCACGTCACTCTCTCTTATTTGAACAGGAAAGCATCGTGGTTACCCAATGGATCTGGTTCTTCCCACAGACCACTCTACTCCCTACAAATCTGCTGTAAGACAAAGTACCTGCTGCTGGAACCGATAGGGCAGTCCATGTGGAAACACAGCTTTCACCTCCTCAAGCGGAATGCTATAATGACGACCCTCATGGTGTTCTGCGTGGTTGGCCTGAGAAGGTAAAATGCAAACTGTAACACTGGGGAAAGTCAGATACCTCTTTTCTGGATACAGAATGCCTGTGAGAATGGAACAGGGAGGGAACACTCAGTCAAAGCCAGTGTCTACTTACTAAGAGTCAAGCATATTAAAGTAAAGCAGGAATTGTAGTATCAGGACACTACTGGCAGATGCTTAGGAAGAGTCTAAAGAAAGGCTATCCTGCCTGGCAACAAAGGGATTCCTTGAGCTTGGATACAAACCATTGTGTTTGGTGGGCACTGGTGGCCCTATGCTCCACAAATCCATCCAATCTTTTATTAGTTCACTTGTACTTCTGGTCATCACAATACCTTAACAGCAATATGATCCCCTTTTGAGTTATCTGCTGGATGCAATTTTACTTTCTTTAAGTCGGTGACAAAATTATGTTTCCTGGTTTGTTATTTGCTGCCTCTCAGCAGTAATTCCTAATACGCCATTTGCCTTGTTAACTAGTGCTGGCTGCTTAAGAACTCACGGTCTGTTCTCCAGGGCAATAATTTCAAGTCTCTTGTTGTGACATAAGTGGTCAGCATTATTCCTCCAGCAGACTTGCATCCTTCTGCATTTATTTATAGTTATTACTTTAAGATCTCTGACTATGCACTCTAAGAAGTGGTTGTTACTGGTATCTGAAAATGTAAGACCTGTTTCATGCCTTCTTATACATCCTTTTTTCCTTTCACTATTCTATTTTCCTACCATGCAATATTTGCAAAGCACTTATTTGCTCTTGGTCTGGTCATCAGGTTTTGTGTCTTGTATAATTAGGACAGGATATAGAGAGACACTATTCTGCAGTGTGACTTTTAGCAACTTTTGTGCCGAGCTTTGTCTGGCTTTTTTAGCAGCTTTGTGCCAAGCTTTGAAGCTTGTATCATGTCCTGCTCTACAGTTTCTGCACTTTTCCATGGATTTAAAGTAAAAAAATACTCCTCTCTATTCTTGTGCATGACAATCTATTGCTTCTATTTTGGTAGAGATGGAACCGGAATATACCAGCTTCCTTGTTTTCTTTATTTTGCGTATACTATTCAGAAAGAAAAAAAAGCAGTTGTGATTTTTGCCAGCTTTAGCAGATTTGGAGGCTGATCCAGACTTTCTTTGTATTCCTTACTAGCTTCGGTGTAGACCCAGGGCTTAATTTACTGAGGCCCAAAACAGATGAGACAATACTGGCCTGGGCTTGGACGCTCCCCTGTGCGGTCTGGCTGACATGTGGTTTGACCAGAATGAATGGATGAGGGAAAAAAAGCTGCCATGAGTTCTGGTACCCTGACCTGTCCGCCTGCTCTGGTCCTCACATGGAGCCACGTGAGCAGCTGTACCTACAAGTTTGACTACTGCCTGCTTTTGGCATGAGTATTTTTTCATCAAGCCTCCCGGTCAAAGGGAAGGGTGTTGGTAGGGCCAATCGAATCTGGCAAATCAATAAATGGCTATAGGACTGGTGCCACAGCCAGGGGTTTGGCTTTTTAGACCACGGGGCTCGCTTTGAGAAACCTGGTCTACTGGGGCCTAATAGGGTCCTTCCTGATGGGAAGAGAATCTTCAGACAGAGGTTTGCCAAGCTCGTGAAGACGGCTTTATATTAGAGTTGCTGGGGGAGGGGAACCGCAGTCATCCCACTCCTACCAGAATGATGCCCCGGAGAAGGGTCACAGGTCAGGAGGAGAGCACCCTGAGTGCAGCACAAAGGAATTCCAGCCCCACCAGCCAGTAAGCCAGCTTCATCGGGGGCCCAACTTAAATGCTTCTATGCAAATGCACGTAGCATGGGGAACAAACAAGAGGAGTTCAAGACGTGCACATGCCTGCAGGGCTGTGATCTTATTGGCATCACGAGATGGAGACGGTGGTGGGATGGCTCCTGTGACTGGAGTGTTGGAATGGAAGGATACAGGCTCTTCAGGAAGGACAGGCAGGGGAGACGAGGAGGGGCGGTGTCGCTCCCTATGTCAATGACCAGCTGGAGTGCACGGAGCTCCGCCTGGGGATGGATGAGGAGCCGACCGAGAGCTTATGGGTCAGGATTAAAGGGAGGGCAGGGACAGGGGACATTACAGGGCAGGTCTGCTACAGGCCATCGGATTGGGAAGACCAAGTGGATGAGGCCCTCTATAGACAGACAGGAGCAGCCTCACGTTCACAAGCCTCGCTCCTCATGGGGGACTTCAACCACCCCGGTATCTGTTGGAGGAACAACACAGCAGGGCATAAGCAATCCAGGAGGTTCTGGGAATGAGTTTATGATTACTTCCACCTCCAAGTGACAGAGGAGCCAACAAGGAGAGGTGCCATGCTGGACCTTGTTCTCACCAACAAGGACAGGGTGGTGGGCAATGTGAAGCTCAAGGGCAGCCTTGGCTGCGGTGACCACAAAATGGTGGAGTTCAAGATCCTTCGGGCAGATCCTTAGGGTGCACAGTAAGTTGGCTATCGTGGACTTCAGGAGATCAGACTTTGGACTCTTCAGTGATCTGCTTGGTAAGGTACCATAGGATAAAGCCCTGGAAGGAAGAAGGGCCCAAGAAACCTGGTATTAACCAAGGATCACCTCCTCCAAGCTCAGGAGCAATGCATCCCAACAAAGAGGAAGTCAGGCAAAAAAACGCCAGGAGACTGGCATGGATGAACAAGGAGCTCCTGGATTCAGAAAAAGGAAGCAAGGACAGGTACCCTGGGAATACAGAGAAATTGTCCAAGCAGCCAGCCATCAGGTTAGAAAAGCTAAAGCCCAGACAGAGGTAAATCTGGCCAGGGACATCAAGGACAACAAGAAAAGCTTCTATAGGTATGTCAGTGACAAAAGGAAGACTAGGCAAAATGTGGGCCCTCTCCAAAAGGAAACAGGAGACCTGGTCACCTGGGATATGGAGAAGACTGAGGTACTCAATGATGTTTTTTCCTCAGTCTTCACCAGAAAGTGCTCTAGCCACACCGCCCAAGTCGCAGAAGGCAAAGGCAGGGACTGGGAGAATGAGGTACCGCCCACTGTAGGAGAAGACCAGGTTTGAGACCATCTGAGGAACCTGAAGGTGCACAGGTCCAGGGGACCTGATGAGATACATCTGTGGGTACTGAGGGAACTGGCGGATGAAGTTGCCAAGCCACTATCCTACATATTTGCGAAGTCATGGCTGTCTGATGAAGTTCCCACTGACTGGAAAAGGGGAAACGTAACTCCCATTTTTAAAAAGGAAAAAAAGGAAGACCCAGGGAACTACAGGCTGGTCAGTCTCACCTCTGTGCCTAGTAAGATCATGGAACAGATGCTCCGGAAACTCTGCTAAGGCACATGGAAAATAAGGAGGTGATTGGTGACAGCCAACATGGCTTCATTAAGGGCAAATCATGCCTGACAAATCTGGTGGCCTTCTATGACAGGGTTACAGCATTGGTGGATAAAGGAAGAGCAACTGACATCGTCTACCTGGACTTGTGCAAAAAATTCAACACTGCCCTGCACAACATATTTGTCTCTAAATTGGAGATACAAGGATTTGACAGATGGATCAATTAGTGGCCAAGGAACTGGCTGGAGGGCTGCACTCAAAGAGTTGCAGTCAACGGCTCAATGTCTGGGTGGCAACCCAGACATTGGTCCCAGTTGGTACTGGGACCAGTGCTGTTTAACATCTTTGTAAGCAACATGGACAGTGGGGTCAAGGGCACCCTCAGTAAGTTTGCTGATGACACCAAACTTTGTGGAGCAGTTGACACGCTGGAGGGAAGGGATGCCATCCTGAGGGACCTGGACAAGCTGGAGAGCTGGACCCGTGCAAACCTCATGAAGTTCAACAAGGCCAAGTGCAGGGTCCTGCACGTGGGTTGGGGCATTCCCATGCACAAATCCGGACTACGCAGAGAATGGCTGGAGAGCAGCCCTGCCGAGAGGGACTTGGGGGTGTTGAGGGATGAGAAATGCACCATGAGCTGGCAATGTGTGCTGGCAGCCCAGCAAGCCACCCGCATCCTGGGCTGCATCCCCAGCAGCGTGGCCAGCAGGGCGAGGGGGGGCATTGTGCCCCTCTGCTGCGCTCTGGGGAGACCCCCCTGCAGTGCTGCCTCCAGCTCGGGGGCCTCAGCACAGGAGAGACATGGACCTGGTGGAGCGGGGCCAGAGGAGGCCCCCAAGATGCTGCGAGGGCTGGAGCCCCTCTGCTGGGAGGACAGGCTGGGAGAGTTGGGGGTGTTCAGCCTGGAGAAGAGAAGGCTCCGGGGAGACCTCAGAGCCCCTTCCAGTGCCTGAAGGGGCTCCAGGAGAGCTGGGGGGGGGACTCTGGATCAGGAAGGGGAGCCATAGGATGAGGGGGAACAGTTCTACACTGAAAGAGGGGAGATTCAGGTGAGACAGCAGGAAGAAATTGTTGACTGTGAGGGTGGTGAGCCCGTGGCCCATATTGCCCTGAGAAGCTGTGGCTGCCTCATCCCTGTAGGTGTTCAAGGCCAGGATGGACTGGGCTTGGAGCAACCTAATCTGGTGGGAGGTGTCCCTGCCCAGGGCAGGTCCTTCCAACTCTAACCATTCCCCCATTGGCCCCTCACTACAAGAAAGACATTGAGGTGCTGGAGTGTGTCCAGAGAAGGGCATTGAAGATGGTGAGGGGTCTGGGGGACAAGTCTTATGTGGAACGTCTGAGGGAACTGGGGCTGTTCAGCCTGGAGAAGAGGAGGCTGAGGGGAGCTGAAGGATAAGGAGACCTTATCACTCTCTACAATTTCCTGAAAGGAGGTTGTAGAGAGATGGGGACTGACCTCTTCTCCCTGGTGACAGGTGACAGGACGAGAGGAAATGGGTTCAGGTTAAGCCAGGGGAGGTTTAGGTTGGATATTAGGAAAAAAAAAAATATCACTGAAAGGGTTATCCAACATTGGAATAGGCTGCCCAGGGAGGTGGTGGATTCGCCATCCCTGGAGGTTTTTAAAAGAAGGGTAGATGTGGTACTTGGGGATATGGTTTAGAAGTGGTTTTGTCAGGTTAGGTTAATGGTTGGACTTGATGTTCTTAAAGGTCCCTTCCAACCTTAACAATTCCATGATTCTATGATTCCATCATTCTATGATTTTGCTTTTCCCAGTTCCTTGATGGACTCTTCATGCAAATCTGCTGCAGCTGTGCACATCCACAAACCCTCTAGCTGCAGGATTCTTGCTGCATGTCAGTCTCCCTCCCTTTCTTCAGACCAGGTTTTCAGTCTTTCAGCATGCCTTTTCTCTTATCTTTTGCCCTCCCTCCACTCTGAAAAGCCCATGGTAACTATATTCCTGTTCCATAACTTACTGAGGAAAGGTACTCATAAGACAGGTGAATGTGTCCTGTACTGTCTGGTTTAGCGTGGTATAGCTGCGGGATTTGAGGTACCCACAGGTTTGCCAAACTACTCATAGGAAGAAACCATTTAGTAACGACAGCAAACTGCTATCCAAGCTGGTTGAGTTGCCAATCTGATGTTTATTGGTCAGTAAATCTTAGTAACAGGAAGGAAATTTTAAAAACCTGGCTAGTAAATAGCTCCTATGCAGTAAGGAGACATTACTTGGAGATAGACTAAAGAGGAGACCTTTTACGACAGACTTCAGTCTTTTTCTAAGCAGAGCTGTATTTCAAACTCTGGGCTGGATTCCCTAGAGTTTTCCTGCATGTGTTGGACATAGACTAATAGCACCTGTGTCTTTGCATAGCAGTGTTATCTATGGACTTGAACAGAAGAGCAGTACTCCAGAGACTATTTTCATTCTCAGTTTCATCACTGACTTGCTGCATAACCTTGCGTAAATTCCTTCACTCTTCAGCTCCTACATCTGTAAAGTGGGTCAGTATCTTTATCCTCATGTTTAGTCACTTTGAGTTTTGCTAATGGAAAGGTATATAAAAGCTAAGTCTTATTAAAAATTTAGGTTTCATCTGGTCTTCTTAATCCATTTTTAATGGGACCTGACAGTGCACAAGTATGGGTGCAGTCAGAGCTATCAGGTTTGCTGATGCAGCAAGCCAGCAGAGCTTCTCTGCTGCAACACGCGATCTACAATACAGCAAGTCCAAGGAACGCTGATCTGATAAATTAATAAGCAACGGCGGTTGTCGCCAAACATCAGGCACATGAAGTCAGAATGCCAAAGCCAGTTGCCTGGCAACGTAAATGGTAGGCACAGGACAGTGGGGACAATCCTTGCCATCTGGACTCTTCTGTGCAATCTATAGAGACACTCGCATCACGTGAGTAAGATCATCTGCATGCTGCTGTTTCCATAGAGACCCCAGAGGAATCAGTATTGAAAGACTCCAATTACAGAGGCAGCAGAAAAGCACCTCAAAGGCTTATTCCATTCATTTATTCCACTTCATTTTGTGCTTGAGACAGAGAGTGTGAGGCTGGAATTATGATGCTGGAGAGCTGTGCTGCGCTGAGGTCATCTGGGGTGTGTTTTTTATCCTCCTTCATAGCCAATTTGGGGAGGTTAGTCAGGGAAGAATAACCCTGGAGTTGAAATTAATGGTGTCTGATGACAAGCTAAGCCACATCTGAGCTTCTACAATACACAGTTTATCTCATCTGTGCAACTATAGCAAAGGAATCAATACTTCTTCCCAGGAGCTTTCAGGCAGAGGACCAGCCCTGTCTTGTTTAAACCCAGGCAGGTGCACTGCACAGCCGTGGCTGGTTGTCCTTTGGGCTGGGGATCATGGTCTAGATGCCTGTTATTAGGCCCATGTACTCCCTTCCCTTACGTTTCCTAGAACAACACAATCCCGGGAAGCACTCCTGGCTCCAGCATGTCCACAGGCAGACTGATGGAATTTAGGCACTTGCTGTCTGACAATAACAATTGGGGCAGTAACTCACCGGGTCATTCTCACTGGTATAGAAAACTGCTCTTGGTCGTTCTGCCAGTGTTTGGACATCCTGGCTGACAACAGAACAGCAATCCTTGGCTGCTGTATGGCGGGCATACCCATGGTCCAACTACAGAAAGAAAAAGGCAAACAGACAACAAACTTCTCAGCAGTCAGATTACTGGTAAAAAAATCCAGTTAGTAGTTTGTTTTGCACACTCATTGCATGCACATTGTTACTGGGTCAAGGTAGCATGCAATACAGAATAGAATTCTCTGCAATTAGAATAAAAAGTCATCATTAGAACGTAAATTTGTCATGAAAAACCACATGCTTTAGAACCATATTTCATATTTAGATGGCTGCTTCTAAACCATTTCCATTCACTTAAGCTGGCTACCACCGTAAGTCATCCTGAGAGCCAAGCTCTGTACCTGAAAGAGTTATTGCCTCCAAGATTGCTTAAGAGCACAAGTACAGCCACTAAGATCTTACCGCTGGGAAGTTCCCACAATGTTTCTGCCTACACTAATGAATAGCAGCTAGTACCTTGAAAATTCAAGCTGTCTAGTAATCCATAATCACCTCAATTATTGAGGGATTAGTGCAGTGCTGCCCACTATTTGATATTTATAATTACATTCCCTGCGCTGATTTTCCTAACTGTGTCCCTGCATACAGACTCTTTCATTATAATACAGCCGTGGCTGAGAAACTGAAACAGCCAGCTAAGCTGATTAATTCTTTTTTCCATAGGCAGGGTGCTGAAGCATGCCTGTACAGCCTAGCCAAAATAGGCAAGAAAGTGAGTAGTGGAAGGACAAGCATTTTATTATGTTATGGTGAAAGAAAATATAAGCATTTGTTAATGAATAAAAACAAGTGTATACTCCAAACAGAGGCGGTGACCAAAGCAAGCAAAACTGAAAGCCACCCTTCATATTACTGACTGGAACAGTTGCAGGCTCCAACTGTAAACACAGCAAGTAGTTTCCTATTTTGTCTGTCTGCATAGATGAGAGTAGCCATAAACTAAAGTTTAGAGACAGGAACAGCTGTTCCAGTTCTCCATGGCATGATGCAATTCTGCTCTCCTCCCAGTCTTCCTCAGGGGGTCATCTGAAAGCCACAAGGGCTCAGAAGAAAGTGTAATGTCAGATTACCCCACATCCCATGTTGAACACCCAATGGACTCCTGAATCAGCATTTCAGCACTCTCTCCCCTTTTAGGGAAGGAATTACACTGGTTTGAACTCAGCACTAGCTACCCATATGACAAACTACTGCAGTGTAAATACGGAAGATCACTAAACATTCATTTGTCATCACATTCTTCTCTTGTTCCCACAATGTTCTTTTCCTCCTCAAATCCGAACGATCAATTGGGATGTCTTATTTGGCTATGTTTAGTTATAAATCCACAGAAGTGACAATTTACAGCCTAGAGCAAGGAACTAAGATGCTGATTTAATACATGAACAACTAGAGCATGCAACTATTGTCACCTATTCACCTAGAAAATGTCAGCCCGAAGTCATTCCTAGCCTGAAATCACAGTCACTCTCATTTTCTTTGAACATCCTGCATTCCCTCCTTCTCAAATCTCAAGTGAACGTCTTGGGGCTGTGAGCTTTGCTCACTTAAAAGAAAAGGCAAGCTTACTGCTCTGTGGATATCCCTTCTCTGGAGTACCATACCAATCCTTGTCCCCGAGGAACAGTGAATGAAAATTAAGCAAGGATTAGCTTCTTGCTCTAAGTGTGTTTGGTTTTTATGTGTGCTTAGATACAGCTCAAGACTTTAGCTGAATGATACTTAGTCAAACCAATATTACTAATACCACTTTTTTAAAAGCACGATCTCAGAAGATCAGCAGGAACTGGATTCTCTATGGCACAAAAGCCAGTTCTTATTAAGTTCTAGGAAGGGAGTAGAAGACAGCAGAGTAAGACAGGATGCAAGTGTGGAATGGACTTTGTCCTGAAGTCTAGTCCTCTGCTCTTGCAGCCAAGTACATAGAACTCCTATTTTTCCATCAACAGAACATAGCACATCTTCCTCCTGGAAGGATACCATTTCAGAACATCACTTCTTTGAGCCTTAGCGTGATATGTCTTCCTCAAAATCACTGTGTAGCCTTGTAGTGCTTTGGAACTTTTCTTTTGCAGACTGAAGCTTGCACTGGGCTGTAGAAGCAGCTTCAAAGTACCTGAAGACATGAAATCCTTCCTAACTCTGAAGTGCTACAAAATCAACACAAGATCCTAAAGCAGTGAATTATGACACCACTCAGTTATCCTGAATTTGAGAGATACAGACCCACTTTTTTTCATTACTGTGTTTCCATTTACAAAATTCATGCAGAAAGTGCATCTGCACCTTTAACAGGCTACAAGAATACCTTCAAGTGACCTGGAATACCACTGCTAATGCATTATATATTCTGACTTTATAGTAGCAACATGCCACTTGGTCCCTCCTCCTGAACAAAAGACAGCAGCTTATCGCTGATCTACTTTGCTTCATGCGGAATGCCAGAAACATATACATGTCCCTTTCTGGCTCACTGTAGAGCTCTGCATAGTAAATCCTAACACGTATGTAAGGTTCTCACGTTTTCACATCATCTTTTAATGCAGTTTATCCTAGTAGCACAGAGTGGATTTTACAGTAAGTTTCCATCTGCCAAAGGACAGAGTAGTCTAACTCGGATCCCTGAAATGGCAGCAAACTGTCACGTGGTACATGGAGATTAATCACAAAGTCATGTGCCATAAGGTGGAGCTGTTCCTACACGTTTCCACATATCTTAGTCTCTAGAAAAGACTGTTTATTTCATAAAGGCTGCCATCATAAGAACAGTACTGTACAACCAGGGTCTCCTCTCTGGAAACAAGCAGCTATAGCGTCACCCTCTTTAATGGCTGCATATCCCTATGTACTAGTGAAAAAGCATTTAAAAGCCAAGAGCAAACAAAACAACTGAAATTCTTTACCATTAGGAAGTCATTCCAGATATGCAACATTAACTTATTATGCTGTTTATAATATAAGGAAGCTTTACTGATACCGTAGCGCTGCTGTGTTGTTGTGGCAGAGTTCATACTACCACACCCGCCTGAAGCACTGAGCCATCTTTGGCAAAATTATCTTCCCACCAGCGACACAGCTTTGTGAAAGGCTGGTGGTTCTGGTTCTGTATAAAGGCCTTCTTCCTTTGTACCTTCCAGCAGTGCAGAGCAAGTAGATTCTCTGTTTTCTGAGAAACACTTGCATTGAAGATGTAGGATTTCAGCATTCTGGATGCTGCAGAATGCTACACTTTAGTCTTCTAACAAATGTCTCATTTAAGCCAACTATCCAGGCTTCCCTGCACCCTCTCCCTCTCTCTCCAGCCAACAGAGAGGAACGTAGAAGGAATAACGCACATGCTGCCTCCTTTGCCCATCACGGGAGCTTACACCACTGGCTTATAGGAGGCATCGAGTTTTTAGATGATGAATGTAAGAAGAATGTAACTTTTTACAGTTGTAAATTGTCATTCCAGTTCACAGGACAGCTGAAATACTGGAAGCAGCATCATGCTATAACAGGACTTACCTTTAGAGAATGGTAGACAAGTCCTTTCAGACTTCTCAGCATTTTTTCTGCAGAGACAGAAGTGGATTTTTTAGGCTTTTTTATTATGTTTAACATATCTTCTGCTGGGAGAGAACCGTTCCTGCCCAAAGACCTTAAAGTCTAGGCACACAACTAATTCCAACAAACTGTCATAATGCTCTGCAGCAATACAGTTGACTACTGGCAATCAGCATAATTAAAAACAAAACACTTGAGCAACTGTGATGCAAAAAGATAAGTAAATTAATTAAATCTGACATCTCTGCCGGCATTCAAGGCCTCCTTCATACCACTTCCTTAGGAGAAAATAACGACAATACCCAACAAAGATGCTTTAAGAATTCTTGGTTGCAATAAGTTACACAATGTATTCAAAGCGAGATAATTACCTTGTAATTCCTTAAGATGAATAGCTGCCTTTGTGGAATCTGTGGTTAACTGCAGTGTTGATGCTAAGTGAGACAAAGATGATTTAACTGCATAGAATGGCACTTACAACTGTTACTGCTTAGAATGAGAACACAACTCCACACTAAAGGACGCTAATTTTGTAAAGATGCTTTACGTTCTTTCATCTAACAATCAATGCACAATACATATTTGAAAACTAAATCCCAGTTTCGCTGTTTCAAGACTAAGTGAAGATATCAGCCATGCTAGTCTGTACAGCAGAAAAGGAAGGAGAAATTCTGTCCCACAGGAGAATGTATCCCATTTGCTCCAAATCACAGTTTTAACAGTAAAGAAAGCTGTTTTCTCAAACACAACTAGTAAAATTAAGGAGTCACAAAAATTTGAAAGTTTGTTTATTTTGGGCACCCCTAACAGTCCGACAGAATTCTCGAAAGACTGTTTTAACACAAGTTGTAAGGGCTTTTCTCTACGGTTTATCTGTCCGTGGGAGAGGAGCTTTACCAGAAGAGTAGAGCAAAACTGCAGCCACTTCACTGATTTGTACCTGGGGCAATTTAAAGCACTGTGCAACTCAGCGTCCTGTTCCATTACAGAACCCACACGTGGTCTTTAGGAAAAGATTTACAGATCGGAATGTAATTTGTTAGTAAATACTATGCAGAGAACCCTGAAAGTTATATTTGTGGGAATCATTAAGTAATCCTAACCTCTCATCTCTCCCGACTAAATTAAAACCACGTTTCTGGTTGCTTGCTGTCTACGTATTTACTAGAAGCGCCAGGAACAGAGGAGGCAGGCACCCCTCTGAGCCAACCGGTGTCACTGTCGGCGGACGGGTGATGCCTGAACGCCCG